>JABUQX010106521.1:17500-47500 GCA_015478945.1 Trachelipus rathkii | reverse complement strand
ATATATTTATATATATATATTATATAATATATATAATATATATAGATATATATATATACCGATTTATATATAATATTATATGATATATATTATATATATTATATATGTATATTATATATACATATATATATATATTATATATAATATATTTATATATACATATTCTAATATATATATATATATTTATATATATATATATATATATTATAATATATATGATTAATATACAATACTTATATATATATTACATATATACTATATATATATTATACTATATATTATATATATATATGATAGCTATATAATATATATATATATAATAACTACTATTATATATATATATATATATATTAATATACATATATATTATATATATATTATATATCATATTATTATATATATCTAGTCATATATATAATATATATATATACCTATATATATAATATATTATTATATATATAATTATTAAGTATTATATATAGATATTATTATATAATAGATTATATAATTATATATTATATATATATATATATATATTATATAATACTAATATATAGTATTATATATACTACTATACATATTATATATATATATAATATGATATATATATTTATATAATATATATACTATTATATATATTATATATATATATATATATATATTAATACATATATATATAGTTATATATATTTATAGATATATTATATTATATATATATATATATATTTATATATATATAGCTATATATAATTATATATACTATATACTTATAATATATAATAGATATATATATATATATATATAATATATAATATATATATATATATATATATATATCCTTTACCAGTGGTCCAATATGGAATATATTCCAAGACTTCTAACAGCTTTCATATTTATATAGAACCTAAAGTATATATATATATATATATAATATATAATATATATATATATATATATATATATACCTAATATATATATATATAATATATATATATATATATATATATATATTAGTATATAAATAAGTATATATATATATCATAAAGCAGTAAAGGAAAAATTGGAAGCTATGTTAATCGAAAAGAACAAAGAAAAGGGCCTGGGTTTGAGCAGACATTGAAAGCTGAAGTAAATTCTATGAGTATGAAAGATAGGAAGAAAAAAGATAGACAGAGAAAAAGGATGTTAAATTAGGTCTTATTAAATTAGAATTACAGTTAAATTATAAATAAATTATGAAAAATATATCGTATATAGGAGAAGAGGGGATGTTGAGAGGAATTATGGAGAGAGTGGAAAATAATTAAATAAGAAAGGGGGAAAAAGGAAAAAAAAAATATTAGAAATTTGTTCGAAAGGAAATAATATGGAATGGACCAAAGTTTTATTAAAAAAATTTTGAGTCCGGCTTCAACCAAGAAAAATTATTAAAGATATAAAAAAGATACTTTATAGCATAAACCAAATATTATATATATATTCATATACGATATATGATATATATATATATATATATGATATATATATATATATATATATATATATATATATATATATATATAAATATATATAGATATATATATAGTATATATAGTTTAATGAATGAGCACCAGAAGCATTTTTACTTCTTTCACAGCGGGATTTCGAACACTGGAACTTCGCGTTGCTGAGTTAACAGTAAACGGCGCTTTATCCACTAAGCTATCCACGTCCCCCAAAAAAAGACGCTTCAGCGTAGTTTTTAAGCATTCGGTTTTCTCATTCCCATAACTGCTGTGTACTCAAAGGCCTAAAACAATAGACAGGATGGTATTATTAGAAGCATGGATATTTGACGCAGTCAGAACATAAGAAGAATTTCTCGCACAGTCAAGGGCGACAGGGCTTAGCAACCCGGCCCTTTACTTGGTTTTATTTGCTTGAAAACTTGGACCAGCATCGGTAAACTTTTGCTCCTAGAAACAAGATCTTCTGAAGAGCTCTGGGAGAACGATTTTTTGAAGCCAAATGAAGAAGATGCTAGTTCCATTGAAAAAGGGTGAAAACCCTACCTGAGTATATAACTCAAGGACTAGCACGAAAACCATTGGGCTGAGAAAGAGTTTCTAGAGTCTTCAGATCAAGAGTTTCGAGGCCAAAAGAAAGAAGATGCTGGCCAACTGACAGGGCGAAAGTCCTACGTGGAAGATGGTGTAGAAGTGTAGAAATATATATATATATATATATATATATATATATATAGTTAATTATATATATATATATATATATAATATATATATATATATTATATATTATATATATATATATAAATATATTATATAGATATATATATATTATATAATATATATATATATACATATACTATATATATATATTATAATATATATATATATATATATCATATATATTATATATATATATAATATATATATAATATAGTATAATATATAATAACTATATATAACTATATATATAATATATATATATATATATATATATATATCACATGGATAAATTCAGGCGGTTAAATAAAGAAATGTTTAATTTTACCCGGGGTTATGAATTATGTCTTCATTGCAAAAACTTTGCAATAAACACATGAGTAGCCTTCTGTCTTGGTCGTCTGTAACTCTTCCTCCATAATTGCATTCTCCAGTTAAGTAAGTGTGACAAAAAAAGTGCTATAGTATATAAAATAATGTATATATATATATATATATATAATATTATATATATATATATATATATATATATATATATATATATATATATATATAATAGTATATATATATAACTCATAGATATAGATATATATCTATGCGTATTATGCTTGAAATACAGCTTGTGAATAAAAAAAGGGTGTCTCTCTGAACTCTTTTATATAGTGGTGAATTCAGAGGGGATGTCCTGGGAATTTCACCTCGGATTTCAAAATATGCCCGGAGATTTCTAATTTTATATATATATATATATATATATACTATATATATATATATATATTATATATATATATATATTATATATATATATATATATATATTTATTATATAATATATATATATATATATATATATATATATATATATATATATATTAATTATATATATATTATATATATATATATATATTATATATATACTATATTATATAGTATATATATATATATATATTTATATATATAAAAACTAATTAAGAAAATATTAAAAATTTTCTATTTTCTTATCGGTTTTAGTAAGGATCGGTTCCTGTTATATATATATAATATATATATATATATATATCATATAATAATATATATATATATAATAGTAGAGATATATATATATATAGTAATATATATATAATATATATATACGTATTACCTTTTCTCCCTTCTCTTGGTTACAGTATAAATTATCCAGAGAAAATGAGCTTTATCTCCATTATCTCCTTAAAGTTTAAAGAGCCTACTTTAATGGGAATATTTAAAAAACAGCTTAATTCATTCAATCTTATGATCAGTACCAATTACTGCTTTGAATGTGAGAATCGATTCTAGACGGTTGGTAAACAGTGGCAATTGTGGATGGCTTTGAACAATGTTTGCAGTTTTGTTTTTCTTGAGCTATTTCAGATTTCATATTTGAATTTCTTCGCATTTTCTGCAGACACTGATTTTGATTATAGCCGTGGAAAACTAGAAGTAATAAAAGTTTGTTTGTTTGGACTTAAAACATTGCTATTATAATTAGGAATATAATTAAATCATCTTAAATGGAACCTTTTGTTAATTTTTCTCAACATCGTCTCTCTCATTATTTTTATTCTTGACTGTCATTTAGAGAAACTTCGTTTGATTGATATTTGAAGGTCATACGATTTCAATGTTAAGCGTTAGTTGATGTCAACGAGTTTTATTATTCACTCATGAAGAAACAAAATTTCTTTATATTGGTACAAACATTTGTAAGCCAGAGTGAATATCATCTGGAGATAGTTTCCAGTTCGTCAACACCCTATTAAATACATCACTGAGATATTCACCTTAGGGACGTTCAGTGAGTGGTTCAGTGCACAACACAAAATTTTAGTGTTTCAACTCCTCGTCTACGACATGGTTAGTCTGAGATAACAAAGAAACTCCTAATTGAGCATCTGAGACCATTCGTCGGTGGAGAAAGTTAACTCGGATGATTTTCTTAATAGATTTTATAAATTCCGAAACTTTAGTTCTAACGCAGTGCAGTAATACATTTTCTTGCAACCAATATTTCTTCAGTAATTTCTTTGACATAGTGGTTATAAAGGGGCCGCTCCTTTCATTAGTCATACAAAGCCAAGAACTTCAACATATTTCCCATACAAGTTTCAAGAATAATCTGCTTCATTCTTAAAGCTGGGTATTGGAGATCCGTTTCTCTATTACTCGATTTTTCTACCTCTTCTTGTGCTTGCTGCAGTGGTGGGCACTTGCGTGGTTAATTGCGCGATTGTACAACTGCGCGGGTTACGCACTACCGAAAAGTGGCGCATTCGCGTTGTTGCGCGGACGTTAGGAAGTCAGGAAAAATCGCGCCGTTTTAGTCACGCATCGAAAAATTTTCGCGAGAATTATTTGGGCGACTCTTTTAAAAATTGATAACATATATGGTCTTTTATAAAATACTTTTCGCTGTCATTTTTTTATTCAAAGGTCATCAAATGAGTGCACTTTTTAGTTTACCTAGTAATCATTTAATCACATTAAAAGTTAATTTGATACGACTATACACATATATATATATCCAAGTATTCTCGATTTATTTTCACAAGTGACTTGGTTAAGATTTTCCTTGCTGCACGCCTATTTTGATAAACTTAATGTTAAAAATCGTCTTAGCTTCAATTATACTAAAAAGCTGAAACGATGCGCCTTACTGCGTGTACGTTAAAAGAGAGACTATTGAATATTTTATTATCATTTTTAGAAGTTTGAGTAGCAGAGACAAATAAAATTAACTAGCTTAACTCAACTAAACAATTACAGCATAACGTCCCTAAATCATAGTAATGTGAATACTTCGTTAATAGTTCTAACGTTTAGTGATGTTACTATAAAGTGAGTCTATTATCTAAATTTTTATAATAATATTGCGGTAATCTTTATAAAAGCTCACTAGTCTTAATGGTAGAATGAAAGGTTACCAAACTACTAATTGAAACACAGTAACTTTTAAGACACTTTAAACTAGTTGAAAGTTAAATTCCATAAGACCATCATAACTTTACTGAAGCTAGACTGCTAGAGAATATTCTCTATACAATTAATGATTATCGTTTGATTAATGATTAATAATGATTTGTTAATGATTATTTATTTATTTTGTATTTATTATTTAATAATTATTAAAATTTGATAAATAATATGATTAATATCTGTCTGATAAAATGATAATATTAATTATCATTATTTTTATTTAGTAAACCTCTTAATATTAATTAGAAGTTAGAATAAATAATTCTTAATATTGCTTATTATTTGCTATCTTAACTCTAAAGAAAAGATTATAAAATTTGTTCGCGCATGCGCACATCTTCTTGTTATAAGCACTGCGAAAAATATTCGTAGTGAAAAGGTTAAATTTATAATTTCTTTTGAGCCTGTTGCAATAACTCTATAATCATAATAAAACTTGGTACTGTACTACTAGTATTTTATTTATTTTCTTTTTAGATAACTGAACAATATTAGAGTACTTCATAATTACCTTTGCTCGTGTTTAAAAACATTTAAAATTCAAAATAATCTCTAAATTGATCGTTTTGTGAGCAGGAGTATCTCTGGCGACTCTATCTGGATCAGCACACCTGTGGTACCAGTCAGTCCAATCAGTGACTTTGAGGTGATCGATTTGGACCAGGAAGAAGAAAGCTTGCTCCAGGAAGACACTCAATCTCTGGAGGAAATGGCTAGTGAGGCTGACAATCAGCTTATCCAGGACGTCAATGAGTTGAAAAAGGCCATTAAATATATTTATATATATAGATAGTGTGATTATCAGTCACTGATTACTCACAGGAATTATTTAGTGATTAGTTGATTACTGAATAAATATTTGAAAAACAACTAGAATGTTTCAGTGTTTGTTGTCAGTGATAAATGATAAGCTCATTTAAATTATTTCATTTTTAGATTCTTCTTTATTTACAAAATACGTAAAGACAGAGGTTAAGAAGGATGGTATTCATGAGAGGGTCGTTCGGATAGGGAAGGCTAGGTGCATGCAACAAATCTGTGGCAACCATGAATACAGCTGCTGCCGTTGAAACTCAAAAACATATTATGAAAATATGCAAGTAGTACAAATGTATGAGTATTTCTTAAATTCTTTGTACAAATAAACTTATATTTTTAAACAAATTTCTGACGTCAGTGACTGTCTACGATATAAACCTATTGAGATTTGAAAGATTATAGTTACTTTGTGAGGGTGCAGTTGCTTTCTGAAAAAAATCTGTTTAAACCGTCACTCATAGATGACCGTTGAAACAAATTTTTCGCATGCAAATTTTTTTATCGATATGATCATTTATACGGACAGGTTAGGTTAAGTTAGTCAAGTTAGTTAGTTTAAAGTAATAGAACTGAAAAGACAAGCTGATATTAAAACTGACCTTTGCAAAACTGATAGCCAACCGTTATTAAGTTGTTAACAATTTATTAGACAACGATAATTCTAAAGTTTTTAACTAGCTGCACAAAGGCCATTATAATGTGACGATTAGCAGGCCATATAGGTACTCCAGGGTACCTCATAGCCATGCCAGTACTCAAGGTCAGGACGGTACTTGCCCTCCAAGAGGCCCTGCATGAGCCTCGATTAAGCTTCACAAGAAGAATAGATGATCAATGCCCAGGCAATGAATGCACATATGAGACAAGTAATATTAAAATTTTTAATTGTTTTCCTACTATTGAAAAAACAGTCTGAAACACAAGAATTTGAAATTTGCTTGTACATATAATTAAATGTATGTCATATTCTTTACTTTTATTCTGTTTCTTTATGAACTAAATTTTATGTAGATATGATGCTGGCCTCTAGAATAAACCATATAACTCAGCAGTTTAGGGAGTCATTGTGGAAGATCTCAAGACTTTCAACTCCACTAGGAGAACCTTGATGCAGAAAATTGACTAACTCTTTTTTCGGATGTTAAAAAAAAAACCAAAGGGACCTTAATTTAATACGGCATCTACAGTAAAAAAAAACGTATAAAACAAAAGCTGTACTAACAGCTTATAATAGATTTATTTTTTTATGATGAATGTCCATTATATGTGACGACAACTTCATGAAAGAAAGATTACGTTAGGTTGTCGAGGGACTGAAGGAAAAAATATCATTCTGCAGAATTTGACAGTGTTGGAACACATTATATATATAGTAATATATATATATAGTAATATTTATATAGTATTGATATATATATATATATATATATATATACCTATATTATATAATATAATATATATTCATATATACCGTATATTAATATATTATACTCACTATATTAATATATTCAAATCTATTATATTAAATATATATTATATATTATATATAATTGAATATATATATATATCGTAATATAATATAGTACTATATATATATATATAGTAAGCAATAAAAACCTTATCCTCTATGGCCACAAAGTTAATCCAAAATGAAAGGTACACAAATACATCCCTCACTATATCAACAACAAACTATACAGTAATTAGTGCAAGAAATAACCAAACATATTTAACCAATTTTTTCTATACCCTAATATACTATATATATAGTATATATAATATATATATATATATATATATATATAATATATTTATATAATATATTATATATAATATATATATAATAACTTAGTCTAATTAATTGATTTTAGAAGAGTCAGACAACCCAACCCTTGGTTAAGACAATGAGTGACATGCATAATGAATTGGTTTAATGTGGGAAAGTCGCAAAAGCAACGATAACCAAATAAACGGACGCAAAAGTACTGTAGGGATTACCACCATTAGCGAACAGAGGAGCGTGATTTTCAGTCTGATTGAGAAACTCTGAGATTGGATAAAGTTGAGAATGCCCTACGAAAATCACAACCAAACCATGGTAGTGAGCTGAAACTGAGGGAAATCATTGAATGAGCCACAATCACTACCACCGCTGTTGAGAAGTACCATACTTTGGAAAAATAGTTTTCCGTCAGAAGATATAGTAATTAAAAGATGGGTGAAGAATAGATATAGACGTGAGTATAGATATAGACGAACATATTCAGAAACTGAATTCTTATGTATTTTCAGTGCGCCAGTACCCTTAACCTTCTTGCAAACAGTGGACGTAGCTGACCGAGATATGGCTTTAGTTCAAGGAAACAGAATCCGATGGAGAAGACAGTGCAAAGTGTCAGAATTTTGGCACCTTCAGAATAGAAGTTCTATCGCTGCAGTCAAATCAAAAGAGGTGTGAAAAAGGAAGCTGAAGACACGTGGAGGATGTAGGCTTAGCCACTATCAAAGACTTAGCCAAGACCATTATAACCTTTCAATATAAGACTTTTAACTATTTTGAATTAGTTACATCAAATATAAATGTAAATAACTTAACATTGAGACTGCATCATTTGTAGACAGAATGACAATTCATTCTGATGGACTGATGTGTTCCCCTGTAAGGTAGAAGTATCGTCAGCAAGCAAAATTGTTATGATGGACTGAGTTGATTTTCAACATCGATCGCATATTAAACCAGAGGAGGATGCATCCCCCTCAGTAGAAGAATGACATAACAAGTAAGGAAAATAATAACATTTAATACTATATGTATTGCAAATATACAATAGATATTGTTAGTGAAAAGTGTCACAACCACGATGGCCCTGTGTCACTTGATAACTCCAGGCTTATATCAGAGGGTGCGAAGTAATAGTAGACTATTGGTACATAGAGGATGTGAGATATATAAAAAAACATACATGCAATTAGTAACAGTTTTTATGTTTTAATGCACTTAAGCTTATGTGTTGAAGTCCCGGTAGATAAGAAGTGGGCCACAAAAGTGAATCTTAAGGAACAAGGAGATAAGAAATAAATATCGCTGCATTCCGCTGCCATATTAATACAACATGTATTCACTTCAGATCTTTAATCTGTGCATTTTCCGAAAGATACAAAAACTTGAAAAAGTGCAATATATGAAGAGATATTTTATTTGCCATACTTATTCAAGCAATCGAAGCATCAAATTATTCATGGCTGAGGGATATACAGTGGAGGCTAGATTGAAATCTTTGTAACTATATATATATATAATCATGTCTTTTTGTGATACGTCTTAATTTGTTGAACAAAAATGATTTTATCTTTTTTTTTTTTTTGAAGCAAATTGTAATTCCCATAGAACGAAATCATCCTAAAACTAATGCATATTACAAATAATAATATTATAAGATAAATACAAGAAGATATAGCGAATCGTCTCAGGACAAGTGATCGAAATAATGAATATCCTTGAATATATCTCATTCGGACTTACGCACTATAGACAAGAACAAAAAGATAGAATTTATATAACGCCATAAAATCTATTCATTTAATCAACGAGAAAAGTTGATTAAATAGGTTTGAAAATTTAGGAAGCAAACGACTGAAGAAGCAAAACTCAAAAAAATAACTCGAAGAAAATGAAGTGACCTTAATAGGGCATATTGTAGTGAGAAGTAATAAACCACTATGCAATATTTTAGTTTGAAGTCATTCGTAAAATAAATTCTGGAAATAGTGATCGGAGCAAAATGACAAAGATAAACATGTGTTGTGAATAATAATATAATAAACATTCTGTATAGTAATGACATATAGACACAGAAACGCTAAAGACAGACGTTTAGGGCAAACAACTATAGTTTGTAGAGTGGTTGATGGGGTCATATAATCAGGCATTAGTAAATATCCTAAATTATGTTATCATCTTTAAGGGTATAGAGGGCGAAAATATAGGAAAATTCTTGCAACCTATGATCACAGTTGAGTAATTGCTTAATACGCTGACTTTTACCTTCGGACGAGACCGTAAGTAATATTGTGTGTGAGTGCTGCTCATTCCGCGGATCTATTGCATGTAATATTTATCGTGATTTCAGGATACGTACTCTACATAAACCACTCCCAGAATTCAATGCGTAACGATAGCTGTATATCTAAACACTGAGCTATACACGAAAAATTGTGCTCCATTTCAAGTGTCTTATCAAGATACTAATCTTTGTGATCAAATATTGAGCCCTGTTCACGACACTTACTGTCTACACATACAAGTCTTCGCAGACTAGAGATTTTGTCACCAAAACTAATTCGCAATATGTCAAAATAAGAGCTTCGTTATTAAAAAATTCAATGTAACTGTTCCATATTTATCCATAATCGAGTTTCATACTGCTAAATCACTCTGACACTTGTAAATGACACATAAAGTGTGCTCGTCTCCATCACAGCTGATGCTATACTATAATACTACATACAATTTGTCATCCGTTTTATTGACTAGAAAGATTGGTTCCTTAACAAACGATGGAGGTCGTATACCGTTCAACATAATATATTAGTCTATCTAGCCCTCTTTGATCACTCTTCTATAATAATACACCGTGTTCTTACTCGTATGATAAGTAGAATATAATTAGTGTGCTATCCCATATAGACTTCGTGCTAACGTGAGCCACCTATCAATATAGTGATGACCGCAACGAGAAAGCTCACGTGGACGACACTGCACTGTCTCTCTGAAACACATGGCGATTGCAGCAGCGTACCGAGGATCTGGTGTTGCCTGAGGCGTCGAGACCGGGCTCGAATCCAGATGAGGTCTCGACTGTGTTCCGGGATCATACGATTAAATCTATGCCACGAATGGGGAAACAACTTGTTCAGTTATAATATGGAAATTAATATCAATAATTTGGGTGAGTGTAGCCTGATCTCTGCTCCGGCGCGATGTAATTTATATTTTGGATTCTTCATGCTGAACAGTGATTCGTTCTGTAGGGGAGATGTTTGAATGGGGAATAGAGCAACTTTCCAAATATTACCCTGCATCCGCCAAAAATTTTGTAAATATTACCGTAACTGAGGATAGCGATAAACACACATCGCCTAAGAAAGTTACGAAAAAAGAATGTTAGGTGAAAAAAATTTTTTTTTCAGTCATACTACATATTTTAAAAGTATAATAAACCGAGCACAGCGCCATTACATTTAATAACACCGACAGAATTGGCGACATATTGCATTGACTCATTCATCTCCAAACCATTCCTTTTTGTTTGTGCACAATCGTATTTAAATCATCACTACCAGGGTGAGTATCCTGCGTGACATGAGTGAACGTGAGAGAAGCCTCAATTACTTTGGTTTCCCATACCCCTTCCCTTATCGAGTTATCCGCTTATCATCGTTGTTTATAAAATCGACCGCTAGGTTAAGACTAGTAAACCATAGAACCAACAAGCCACTCTCGCTATATCGCTCTTACGGAGGAGCTACCCTTATATTACTCAGTCGTTACATGCGGATTATTCATTAATAATTAGTCTTGGAACACCTAGCACAGGAGTATATTATACTATATATATATATAATATAGATAGTAGTATATATTAGTATTATATATATATAAGCCTTATATATATATTTTATTTATATGTATATTTATATTATATATATTAATAATTTATTATGTATATCACTATAATGTTATATTTATATATATTTATTATATATTATATATAACATCCACATTCTTGATTAAATACTCAGTGAGGTGAGTTGTGAGGTATATGTAGTAGTATATGAGGTAGGTAGGTAGGTAAGAGTGTGATAAGTATATATAGTGAGGTTATAGTAGTATAAATATATTATAGTATAATATATATATATATTTAATATTAGGGTTAGTTAGTATAATTATATAGGTATAGTACCCTACCTAGTAATATTGAATAGTAGTAGTGATAGTATTATATATATATATATAATATATAGTATATTAGGTGGCAGTTGTACTCTAACTCATTTAAAAAGCAAAATCTAAGAACTATACTCTATCGTAGAGTTTCTAGTTCTTAAATATGTATGTATAAGGAAAGTTAAATTCATTTTGACAAAATTCACTCAATATTATATATGCTGTATACATTTTGAGATATGTTAACACGGTATAATCTAAAAATAAAGAAATAGAAGAGAGGATAGACTAGACGAGAGCTTGTGAGCGATGTAGAAAATGTGTGTGTTGTTCGGTTTTTGTATCCGGGGGTGTGGGTGTTGGGGGGGGGGGAAAATAAAAAGTATGAAAAAAGAGGGATATTATAAAAGAATTTGCCATTGTCTAATTTTGAATCAAACGGGAACATTCTTATTTGCAATACAATCTAAAAACATAGCGGAATTAAAATAAAATAAAAAAGATGATCGAATTAGTCTTAAACCCATTTTAGCTTAATTGTGTATGATCTGAGGGCATGCAAAACCTTATCTTGGGGCTGGAAGGGCGAATGTGTTGTAGATTGTCATTATTCCATATAAAGTTTGGCTGGGAGGAGGGTGGGGGGGTTGGAGAGTATTTGGTGGCACCTCAAACTGCTTTTGTTCAACTAAACCAAAATCAATCTCCTGCTCTCTCTCATAGTCAATGCGCGGAAATGCCCATACACATATACAAACGCGGATTTTAAAATAGATAGTAATATTTTGCTACTCATAGGAAAATTTCTGAATATGTCTCAAGATAAGAAAATTAGATTAAGTTTTTTTTATTGTTTACAGCACAACAGCGTCATTTTAAAGGCCATTCCCGAGATTATAGATATTTAACTGAAAAATTTGCCAATGTTTGGAAGCAACCTATAGCCACATGCACAACTGGCACACATATAAAGACATAAAGGAAGTGCAGGAGCATTGACGCGGGAGGACAAGAGAGCAGAACACGAGCTGTTGTGGTAGGGTTTGTAATGGCCATGAACTTTTCGCACGAATTGAACGGGTGGGGGGCCATATCTCCGATTTTCTCCACGAAGAGTCGGTCGACCCCAGAAGGAGCTGATGAGAGTCAAACGGGTGCAGTGAGACCCGTTTAACCAAGTATGAAACGGGCATAACTTAGTGTAGAATTATTCGCAAAATGATGATATATGTGACCAATTATTTTCATCAATACAGAAGAGGATATCTGGATAAATAGGATGGCTTAAGGTATTCAAAGAATATAGAATTAAGAGAGGAGAGGGAATAAGAATAGAAAGAGCGTAATTAATAGTAATGTAGTTAAATACCTAGACATCAGGACATCCCCCTCGACCTATTAACAGCTCTCTATTAATACAATGACGAAAGAGAAATGAGAGGTGACAGATGGAGAAGAAGAGAGAGTGGAGATGAATTGATAAATCCCACTCAACAGAGAGACCTCAGGAGATAGCAGAAGGGTATAAGGTTGAAAATAGTAGAAAGAATCAGAAAATTATCAACCAAATGTATTGATAGTTTAAGTTAGTAATCTAATGGAAACAATTAGAAGCAGCAAGAGTCACCCGGTAATAGAAGCAAGACACAAATGGGCCCGCATTTACTAGGTTGTTAGACTGGAAGCGGCAAACACACCAACACCTCCCCAAACGTTGGATAGATCCGGCGACAAGTGCGCCGCCTAATTTAACATCTTCTGTGTTCCAAGCGACCTGCTCTATCGAGACGGCATCGAGAAATCACTAGCAGTGCTCCTGAAAAAACATCAAACCAAGAGCAACCGGTCCCCCATATACTCAACGCAAAGATGTCATCAAAGGGTCAGTTGATCGCTAAAAAGAACAGATTGAAGACAAACATAGCCCCCAACCATTCTAATCCCCCCACATACAATATGGCTAAACCTGTACAATCGTATTAGCCCACACACCACCACCCAAACCTCTTCCAAAAACCTAATCCCAAACCCTCACTACTACAATCAATATCAATGCGCTGAGATATAATCACAAATTAAACATATGTAGACTCATACCATTCCTTGAATTAAAAACCAACAATTCAATTCTCAACAATAACTAAAAATGATCACAATACTAGAAGCTCTCAAACCCTTGTTATCGCGGAGACCCAAAATACCCCATGTTACCCTCAAATCTGTGGCTAAACCAGCAAATGCCATTACACCCTATTTCCACACACCTATACGCCACATGCCTTTTATTCAACATAGCTAGATTATTTCTTTCTAATTTTAATTAATAAAACATTCGCAAGTTTCAAAATACGTGCATGACCAAAAGGCTTGTAACACTCTTTTCTACATTGAATAATCTTTAAACTTACTAAAATACCATTCTACTATGGCCAAATGAGGACTTGAGCTCATTAGATTTGGTTCTCTGAATTAGCAACTCAGTTAATTTAAAATACCACAACAGAGTCTCCTTAGTTCTCATGATACTACTTTATTCAGGAGCTGAATAAGCATAAGAACACTGAGCACCATACATCACTTTCTAACCTTTTATTTTTGATTAAATTCAATGCTCAAGCAACTACCCACCAACCAAAGGAATACTTGCGCCCTGTCCAATAACTATTCAATCATTCTCATCCACAGCCCTGCCTAATTGGGTGTTTTTTAGTACATCCAACCAGATGAAGTCTATTTCTAAGGGCGTCCTTATTGATGGTACTCTCATCTCATTGTGGTAAGTTTGGTTCTCAAGTGAATTCAATATATAAGATCGTGTGGCCCCCCAACGCGACTGCCTGGCATGTTTACGAGTAATTGTTCTAGAGAGTCTTGAGCTTCTATCTAATTGTAGACTTCCTTTGGAAGGAAGCTTCTCATTATCCTGTTGCGATCACGAAGATATTATGTTGTATAGTCTCTTAATATCCGCGAGATGATTCCTCCTAAAGAAAGGTGTTACATCTTCCGTCCTCGAGTGCTCTCAGAAGTCTCAAATCTTGTCGCAGCCACTGCAAGCCACTAGATTTTTTCCCGTCTTAAAACGCTCACCAGACATCAACATTTTTCGTTCTCCCCCTCCTTAACATTCACAGACTAACCTGAAGTTGAGAACCAACCACCGACCGGTACGAATTCAGATATCTTCTCCGAATCGCTATGAATAAGTCTGCTGAAATCCTTATACTCCCACAAGAGCTTACATCTCAATAGAGAAAATGATCACCATTTATCGTAAAGTTGAACTACAGTAACCATAAATATATGTTCTTGAAATCTGTTTGAACATGAGAGTGTGTCGAGGGCTTAAACTACATATCGAAGTATACGTTCAGTATTATAGATACCGACTACTTATTCAGCACGTAATACGAATGATCAATGTAACATCGATTTTAAACCCTCCATCATTCATTTAAACAACACAATCATCAAATCAGCCAACCTTTACATATCCTAAGGATGCTGACAGATAAAGTCAATCAGATCTAAGATACTAAGTCAGCTCACCGAAACAGTTCAAGCGTAGGTATTGAAAAGGATTTAAAGATAAAAGCTCCCGTCCGAACTTACCGAAACCTGTTATTACATCCACTATGATGTGTTATAACCACTAAATCAAATAACAACCTATAAAAGTATACATCCAAGAAATTATTCTAGTTATTAGTTATCTGTGTATATTCATTGATTCTAGCATGAGACCATATGTACTCCGATCTTAGTAACCTACATATTATAATTCGTAGTCCTTTACAGTTACAAATACCGTTGACGCAATAATATGTGGCAAAATAATGTAACGATTCAACCGCTCAACTTAGAGTGTAGTACTATAAACGTATTATAAATATGCCTTTGAGTACTATTAATGAGTAGTTAGTAAATATCATTATAAAAAAATCTAATTAAATATACCAATTCACTAACTATTAAGTTAATAACTAACCTTATGCAATAACTGCATTTATAGCCTCTCAGTACTACGAATATTACTGACCTCTCCTAGGGTACTCTCGGTACTCCGCCTCTCGTTATAAACAAAACGCCAATATCAATCACGTAGTCACACGTATCATCATGGTAAGTTAGATAGAAACTGGACAACTCACGCACGAGTGTGGTAACTTAGCAAAATAATATATTATAACCTTAATCATAATATTTATCACGGTGATAAATACCAACTTTCATGTCTCAACTCGATCTAATAAAAATATTATATATGTGAGTGTAGTTTATTATATTATATAACTATTAGATGAAGTATTATAACAATCTCAGAATGACCTAATCTCTCAAAAACTTATGTCACGCTGGAACTATTTCAATGATACAGCAATCCTCCACCTTCCAATCGAACAGATGCGTTAACTAAGGAAGTATTTAGTGAATGCACCAGCTACAAGCTACTCAATCAAATAACTCATACCTATGTAATTCAAATATACACGGTAGCTAGATAAGAAGACCAAGATTCTCGAGATATAAGTGATGATCTCAAATAATATTATGCAAACTAAAATATCTCACTTAGAGATAAGAGAAGACTAAGTAAGAACTAGATATAGAAGAGAGAGATAAAAGTAGACACTTTCCCAATACCGAAAAATAGACTCAAAAGTTAACATACTATATCAAGGATTATCATGTATACAATTCTTAAATCTCGCCCCTCCGCCCCATATGCCTTAATCCCATCTTTCCCTGTCTTCTTTCTCTCTCTTACACATGCTTGCTCTCATAATCAAATCTACTTGCTCATCTCTCTGTAGCGTGCGTCTCTCCTTCGTCTCTCATCTCGTCGTTACTCTCTCTCTCTTATTCTCTCCATCATATCATAATCATATCATCATATATGCTTATATCATACTGCTCACCGTGCTTAGTTGTCCTCAAGAGAGACCCAAGTCTTCTTGAAGAGAGACTAGAAGGAGAGTGTACTCGAGATACTTCGACGAGAAGAGAAGAGAAGTACTCAGCGAGACTGAGATGTAGTAGAGAATGAGAGAGAGAGATAGAAGAGAGAGAGTAGAGAGAAAGAGAGAGATAGACGTAAATATATAGTATTTTTTGCCCTATTTATTTAGGTACTGAAGTGTGTATAGTTTTTTCTTGCTATGTGCCTAACTTTTCCCTACTATGCTTTATTTATTATTCTCCACTTCTCACTCAGTGAATATACCATAAATCCTATATAACGTGAGTTATTATAGTAATAATAATTTAAATATACATAATATATATTTAGTTAAAATAACACAAACAAACACCTCACTACGCTAAATATACTGCTACCTACTATCACAACACTCACAATATTTAATTAAATAGTCACATACGTTTACTAATATATATACCATAATTATATTCACTCACATATCACACTCAGTAATTCACTAGATTCACAAAATACCAGTTCAACTAAGGTATATCACTCACTAAATACCGAGTAACTATACTTAGTAGAGTCATATAATATATACCCATACTATATAACCTGTCCGAAAAAGATCATAGTATAAGCTACTCCACGTAGTTAATACACTAGGGGAAGGTATATATATTATATTATTGATATTATTAGCTTTATTCTTATATATTATTTATTATATATATTGATTTTATTTTCTTATAATTTGTTATTATATAATAGTACCTAACTGTGGGTCCTCATCTACCCACAGGTTTATGAGTATAGGTAGAGAGAATTATGTACTAGTCCTAGATAAGGAGGTAATTGAGGAATTGGTGATAGGTATCTAGTAGGAATGTATATAAAGTTTATGGTAGATAAATGAGGCTTAGTTTAACCTAGATATGGTATTTGTGAATATTTAAATAAAAATTATTTAGTCATGAATAATATTGTCTTGATAATGACTCTTTAAACAATATCGTGAATGATTAAGATTATATTCAATGTAGAAATGAAGAGTGCAAGACGTTGATAGCTGTATGAATACGTGACGAATCCTTGTCTGTATTATATAGAGTAAGGAAATATATTTCTTAAGGTCTTGACATTGTGTATCCTTCTATATATATTTTCGTTAAATGACCAGATAGGTTGGAGTGTATGTATTAATAATTTAATTTAAGGTATATGCTTAGTCATTTCTGTACTATACTTTATGTATTTGTGTTGCAATGATAGAAGAAGATGTTATTTTAAAGAGATGATCGATATTGTGTCAGAGATATATTCATCAAGCTCATCTAGAATATCGTGTAATAGAAGTCTGTGGAAATTTTTGTTCGTCTAAATGGGATTGAGTGAATTCCGTAGTGAGAGGAAGGAGGGTGTTGGAGTAAGAGATTTTATTTTAAGCTTTCAGTAACTCGCTTATAGTTGTATGAAAAATATAAAATATAATAGAGCGTGAATGAATCTACATGAATATGTAATACTCTAAGTTATTATAGACTCACAGTAGCAGTTAATACTCGTCATTGCTTCATGGATAGGAATTCTGATTTTTTTATGGGATTTATATATTTTCAGTCTTATTGGCTAAAGTTCTTTCAATAGAGCATGCCAAAATTGTTCATTAATATGTCTCACTGAATATTTCCTGTAAGAAAGTGAGCGTTTTAAAAAAGAGATATTAAACTTGAATTTATTTCTCGGTATTATTAAAGATATCAGCTATATTTGATAACTTATATTACAAATAATTTATATTCTTATAGAGTAAATTCTGATTAAAGGACTCCACATTCTATTTCAAAAGTTTCTGATGTAATTTGTTTGTTTTGTTAATATCAATGTTTATTTGTTAAATTTATTTATTTTAATGTCTTCTATAATTTGTAGTTTTTAATTTTTTTTTATTTGTTTTAATTGTTTAAATTCCGCGTCCCAAGTTTATGTATGTTGTTTTGTCGATATAAAATACAATAATATAATGGCAATAAGAGATCGTTCATATCATTTTAGGAGAAGTTTCTCTATTTTATTTTAGTTCTAGCGAGTTTTGATAGAATCGAAGTGCGAAATTTAAAGCTATACAGAATGTATTGAACTATTACACCTGTGAGTAAAAGTATTTAATCGGAAACAGAACTTTCATGCGTATTCTAGAATTGTCTGATGATCTAGGACATGAGTTAATAAATGGCCTACTTGAGTATGATCCCATAGTTTAATAGTCGTTATGTATGGAATATAGGGGAACCCAAAATAGTAATTAGTATTGTAGGTAGATAGTAGGGAATTGTAGTTGGCGTGGAGTAAGATGATTTTATTATAGGTGGGGAGTATTTTGTAGAGTTAAAGGATAATTAAGTGAATATCTATATTATAAAGGATATGTTATACTCACCTCAAAGAGGATCAGTAAATGGGTAGTCTTTTCGTTTATATACCTAGGAAGTATATTTATATATATATATATATATATATATAATATCACATATATATATAATATTATAGTATACTATAGTGTAGGCTGATTTAAGTCGCCATCCAAGGATAAGATATTGTAACATATAGTATGTAGCCCTTATTATGTTGAATATATGTAGTAGAGGGGGTGATTTAATATTTAGTGATAGCGGGTTATGTAGGGTGTATGATATATACGTGAGTATATATAGTAATTAGTATATAGTAAATTAATTATACAAGGTATTTAGTAAAGTATGTATGATAGGTGTTTATTGTTCCATAGAGTTAAATATAGATAAAGAATGGTAATTTATATAATGAAATTGTTAGGCGTATAGGGTAATAATATAGGTTGTGATAAAATATATAGTTAGATGTTTATATATTTAATATATGATATGGTATATGCCTATATAGAATCCAGTGGTAAAAGGTGAATGTTATATAGAGGAGGTATTTACTCAACATAGGGTACCAAAGTAAGTTTCTGGGAATGTATCTCATGATCGACTGAGTAAGTAGCTCCTCCGTGACTGTATCGCGAGGCTTGGTAGCTCCAGTCTAACTATTATCGCGTAGATGGTATAAGTTTCGTCTTGCACTACTATCTGTTGTACCTGTATGGTTGATATGTTGTGTGTTTGTTGTGATTACTAATGTCGTAACCTATTGACGTGTTTCTACTTACAGTCGTATTTATGTTTGATTTGAATTTGCTAATCCTCGTACGTATATTCGCGATGCAGGTAAATAATAATTTTGAATACAGCTGGTCCGCTTATTCAAGATTTCTGTGGAAAATGAATAAGCGAGTGTACTGCTTACTGAGACATTTGCTTTCATATGAACGGAATGCTTTGTGATTCGTGGTTGGGATTTGGCCAGCTTTCTATCGAGAACTACGGTTTTTAAGTGGCACAAAGCTTTCAAACAGGGCCGAGAAAATGTTGAATGTAACGACGCCTCGAGTGCTAGACCAAAGTAAGAGATTCGCAAGTGAGCTCCAAGTCATAGGGCATAACGAATGAAGTGAACATCCATAGTTGTGACAAATGTGGAGAGCAAACTCGTGATGGTATGCATTAGATTACCGGCTGTTCAAATGTCAGAGTGATTGCAGTAGAAACTTGAATTTGGATAAAAAAGCAGTTCATAGAAGTTTAACGAACCATTTGCACATGCGAAAAGTTTGTGTACAAAACTAGTCCCGAAAGACTTGTTCTGTGGAGAAGAAAGCGAACAAGGTCAAATTATGTTCAAGATGTTACTATTGATAAAGGACTTCGAAGATGTTATGCTCACAATTTCTTGGATAAAGTTATGAAACAGCGTATGATCTTTGTATATTAAGAGTTATCATCTGAACCAAACTGCACAAGAAGTGCGGAATCTTGCACAACGAATTAAATTCTCCTTGCGTCGACGACAGCAATATGACACGTATAAGTCAAGCTCCTGATCGCAGTGAAGCCGAGCATCCACCTTCTCCGGCGTCTCTCTAATAACACTAATCGCTAGAGCGAAGTAAGAGAAATTCGGATATTATACTGCGAGGTGAATAAGATCAAGAAAACAGACGATGAAAAAAACAACATAAGTAAATGATTCTAAAACGTGTTGTTTAGAGACAAAAATGAGATCGTATTATGATCAAGAATTGTAACCCTTAGAAACTTTAAGTTGCTATTATTAACTATGTGTGGCTTTGTCACGTTTCGATTCACCTCCAGTAATTTTTTTCGAAATGACTGTCAACTTAAAAATATGTGCATAGAAGTTATTATTTACTAACTACAATATGTCTAATGAATTACCTTTTTTATTCCGATTTTGAGTTTTGCTTGCCTCAGCGTTGTCCATATGTGTACAAAATCTCCGCTACTTTTTTATTGATTTAAAATGAAAAATTGCGAATATAATTTTTATCTCGTTCTGCGTAGTGTGGATACATGAAATTTCAAGGTCAATAATGTAGTCTGTAAAGAGATGCATATTAGTTATTACTTAGATTGAAATTTATTTGTATATGCATTAGTTTTGTGATTGGTCTAACAATTCAAAAAAAAAAATTAAAATTTTAAAAAATTTTCTCATGAGTTTTAAACCTATAGTTCGGATAAAATGATTAATGATTAAACAACTTCTTCGTAATTTTCAAGTAAAAAATGTTATTGAAATAAGTAGTAAATATAAAATTTATCTCAATATTTCTTAATTTTTCAAAAGTTTGTTATTTAATTGGAAAATAGTACAAAATAGCATTAATGATCGGATACATAATGTGTTATATATATTGCTAATCTAATTGCCCACATATATTTATATTTATACTCTTGGTTTAGACTTTATCTTATACTAACTATAAGATTATAATTAAAATCTAAAAAAAAAATGAATTTTTTTGATAAAAGGGTATAGCTATATATTATAATATATATATAAATATTATAATATTTAATATTATATAATATAAATATAATATAAATATTATATATAATAACAATTATTATATAATAATAATATATATATAAATATATATATAATAGTATATATATATATAAAACACAAGAAAACAAAGCAATAACATGCAATTAAATTTGTATTTGTAAAGATCCCTATGTATTTTCACCATGCTGGGATTCGATCTGGACCCTATCAGATGGCAGAGTGTTTGACCACTACACCACAACGAGACAAAAAAAGAAGACCCCGAGAATACTTCTACTGTCCCAAAAGCCAGAGACATTTAAACTACGTAATTATACCATCAAATTACCAACAAACGGGAGTCGCATTGAACAAACTAGAAAACTGTTGTAATTGGCGAGTGTATAAGTAGATCAAATACGTATCTCAGTTACATAGCTACAAATTATGCATCCTGAGTTATAAAACCATATCAAGTTGACACAACAGTAGTGACATTTACTTATCTATATCAATATGACCTCCATAGCTAATACGCGATAGTCATAATTTGTATTAAATTGCTTACTTTTTATGGCATTTCACTGCAGGGATGCGGCCTTCCTCGGGTTAATAATATGATGTGATCGAAACTCAAACAATAATACATTGCTTGGTAGAGCACACCAAATGCTGACCAACATCAGAACACACTAATCAACTAAGGAGAATGAATGGCACCTCTGTTAATACACGATTGCATCTATACAAGTTGTTATTAATTTATCTTATTTTACATTTGGAATATTATCACTGTAATAATGTCAAAATAGCTTAAATTAATAAATTGAAATTAATAATGGTGATTGCTACATATCTTATATATGGTAACTACACGTGTCTTCATGCTTATTCTATTATTTACCCACCTTTACTTGATTAAATTGAACTGTGCAGCGACAAGAACTGTCTATCTATTATAGGTAGCCATATATAAGACTTCTGAACCTTTGCCACTGTCTTCCCAAGGGATCTGTTTTCCCCTTGACTCAAGCCATATACGGCTATCTATCTGTCCACTGTTAGCTATAGAATGTTTAAGGGTTAATTAGGGCAACTGAAAATACAAAAGAATTCAGTTACTGAAGTCCGTCTAGTATACTAGTATACGTCTATACTTATTACTAAGGTGAGGAAAAACTATTTTCAAAGAAGTATGTACCTCTACTCACAACAGCGGTGGTAATTATGTAAGACATTTCAATGAATATCCTCAGTTATTGTCAGTCTTATCCACTACCTTGTTGTGAATTTTCCGAGCATAACCTAGTATATAAATAAATAACACAAACACCAACTAAATAATAGCATCCAGATGTAACACTGCACCTCCTCTGTTCCTATGAATCGTGGAATTCCAGTTCACAGAGATATTCGCGTCGTCTCCACCTTGGTTATAGTTGCTGCGTACTCTGTCACATTTTAATGAGCGAAATTCTTAGTGGTGCATGTCAAGTATCTAGTGTTACTTAACCAATGGTGCGATTTTCTTACACTTTTGAACACATCCCAAATACATAGCATCCCCTTGTATTGTATGAAGTCACTTATCATACCAAAACTTTTAGACATCAGTCATCAAATAAATCTTAGATAGGAACTAACATAGGTAATATTTATATTGGGACGATGATTACTATATCTAT
This sequence comes from Trachelipus rathkii, assembly GCA_015478945.1. NCBI lineage: Eukaryota > Metazoa > Arthropoda > Malacostraca > Isopoda > Trachelipodidae > Trachelipus > Trachelipus rathkii. The sequence goes on along the minus strand of JABUQX010106521.1, from coordinate 23,975 downwards.
ATATATACTCATGAGATAATAATTTTTTTTTCATAATTGTTCAAAACGGTATTTAAAAACTTATTCGCCAATTTAAAGTCTATATTATTTTGAATATTATCTATATATATCATATACTACAATATTGCTAAAAATTCATATTGAGATTTTTCAAGAAGATCACAATATTCATCTTGAGATAATAAATTCAACCACCAAGACTGTCTTTTAAACCTTGTTAACTTTGATTTACTATTTTTATCATTCCATCTAACTGATTTTTTTTTACCAAAATAGTTTCCTCTTTGTGTTGATCTGTATTTATTATAAATATTTTTTAGAAAATTTATTTTTTTTGAAATACTACTATATATATATATTAATATTACATAAAAATAAATAAAGTGATAAATATATCACAGTTTTGAATTCTAATTATAATATGAATGGACTAAATTTATCATATCAAGTCTACTAAGAATAGTTATTATTATTCTAAACGAATATTATTTATTAAGTAATATATATTATTATTTATTTATTTTAATATTTAATTAATTACTTAACTTCCTAACTTTTAGCTCGTTCACTGAGGATCACTGATAATATGCAAAGAGTTATACTATTAGACAAAATTACATAACCACTTGGGTTCTTTAATAGATTCTTCCTACCAAATAAAAAAATCCTTCAATTACTCACACTCTAATAAAAGAATGGAGATTTTCTTGTATAAATATTATAATACTCTCATATGTAAACGTTTGTAAAAAATCTGAAGTCCTACTCAATGTTTTGGGCTTAATATCTTTCTTCCGTCTACTACAATTATCTAATAATATTGTATACTATATTTTGCTACTTTATTTTACCCTTTCTTTTGCATATATTTTATTATAACCACTCACCCTATGAACCATAGATAATATCCGTGCGTATTTTTATGTGATCATCCTTGATCTCTAATTCCTCAGAACTGCTCACTTTTGTACCGTTCAGCACTAGACACCTTCTACTCCTATACTTTTACTTAAGGATTTTTCAATTGTACAACAAATGTGAGTGGTTGGTCCTTATACTGATCTATGGAGGGGCGAATCAAGTTCAGCATTCTCAAAGATCTGAAGCAAAACTAAAATTAAACTACAACTTATCGGATCCCGTGTATCCCGAGTCCAGATTCTCTCGACAACACTTGAACCTCTAATGTACAATAATCCTCTCTCTTATAATACACCTTCGTCCTATGGTATGAAAGTTACTCGAATATCAAACACCTATAAAAAAATCTATATGATGATGTAGCGAGTGTCGCGCTCACTCAGGGTTGTCCCTACACGAGGCAAATTTAACCGATTCATGACTATATGATAATTAATTAAGGGGTCCCCTCTTGGATTTGTGGGCTTCCTTCCTATCGCACCAACCATTGAGTTATCTAATATTTCTGACTCTAAGTGTAACCTGCGCTAGTGTGTTTGTGTGTAAGGTTGTCTGAGATCTTCCAATGTATGAGCTCCCGAGAAGTGGAGCGCTTATAATCGTATTGATAGTAGTTAAGGCTACCTAACTTATATCCTCCATTATTTCATAATACATATCTATAATCATTAGTTAACGTGTAGAAGAGTATATATAGTAAAGTACTATGACAATCATCTATTGTATCTCTACAGCATATTCTCATAAATCTGTAAGCTGTCGTTGGTTTGGTAATTCTTTTTCTTCGTTCTATCTGGGATCTTGAGGGGTGACTCGTGCTTCAGATAGTGTAACACAATAGAGAATATAAAACAATTAAAATATCCTTTAAAATCTACTCGTCTTCAGTTATGCTGCATTACCATGTCCTCTCTTGCGAGCTTTTAGTCATATACTCTCTCTCTAATCTTACTGTCTTTGTAAAGCATATTAGATTCGAAATTCGGCTCTCTTCTACATCGCGCCTTCCTGAGATCAAGTGTTATCTCGTCTCTGCTGACTATGAATGATGCAATGAACCAAGCCTACAATTATGCTATTGGGTCCATGATTTTATCTTCTATAAATAGACTAGCAATACCATCTCGTGAAGTAGTAGCTGGCAATTCCTGCATAGTGCCTACAACATCTCTTGAACTCTATGATGTCTAATAAAGGTGGTGGTCACATTATATGTTAGAGCAATATACAATATATAGTCGCTTCAGATTCTGCACATAACGTCTAGTTTTAAATATCCCAGCTGTGTCTCTCAGCTGTCTAATTGACATTTTTTAATACTGAACTAGTGTACTTAAACTATCACCTTAGACCGACGTGTCCGCTATAGCAATATCATATCGACATATAAATTAATTTCGTTATCATAATTGTTCAATATCCGCGTTCCGACCATCCTTCTGTAGTGATCGTTGTAAGAGCGAGATGTTGTTTCAGAATAAGCAACTCTACCCTCAAACCTAACAGAAAGTCTTCACAATACAATTCGGAATAAGAATAACGAGTCACTCGCCACTGAGAACTGTGTACATAAATAGTTTCTATTCCTGTACAAAGAAGTTAAGAAATTACTCATACATCTTGTCTACTACTTATCATTTATTCATAATGTTTCTCTCGAGCCATGTTTAGATATGGAGAGAACTGCCTCATCATGGTTGCCAACAGAATTTGTTGCGATGCACCTAGCCTTCCCTAATCCGAAACGACAACCTCTCATGACAATATTCTATTGTGTACAGAAATTGTGCTGCTGCCTTCATATTGCAAGAGAAGATTTAAATGAGCTTTTATAAATTTATAATGATCATACAAAACAGTGTAAACCATCTTAGTTGTGTTTTCAAATTAATTTATTCGAAACGCTCAATCACATAATCAACTAATCACTAGAATAATCTACTGTGAGTAATCAGTTGACTCCGCATAATCACAACTGTCTTCATATTAGTCCAGTCTACATCTTCCAAGTGCCTTATAGTCACACTTATTCGAAGTCCTGGCTAACCGGCGTCACTTCATAGCTTTCACTGAGGCCGACTTCCTCAGAGAGCTGTGAGTGTACTTCCGTTTGAGCAAGCTTTCCTCTTCTCTGAGCTCTAACTTCCATCGCCTGCAAATCACCGATTGGACTGAACTGATTAACCACAGGGTGCTGCGTCCATGATAGAGGAGTCGCCAGATTAATACATCCTGTTCCTCTATCCCTAGGTCCTAGTGAGTTATTGGACCAAAACGATCCATTTATGATATTATATTCTACCGCAGATTTAAATGTTCGCTTTTTATATATACAATGACTATAAAAGAAATTCGTTAAATACTTATATCCTATTCTCAACTAAAAAAGAAAACATTAAATACTAGTGATACAGTACCCAGTTTTTTTTAATGATTTTAGAGTTATTTCAACAGACTCAAATGAAATTATAAATTTAACTCTTTCATTACGAGTACTTTCGCAGTGCAGAGAGTGTGCTCGCACAAATTTTATAATCTTTTCTTTAGAGCTAAGATAGCAAATAATAAACAATATTAGGAATGATTTATTCTAATTTCTATATAATATTAAGAGCTTTACTAAATATTAAAAATTAATTTTATCACTTTGTCAGACAGATATTAATCATATTTGTCAAATTTTAATAATCATTAAATAATAGATACAAAGTAAATTAAAATCATTAGCAAACCATTATTAATCATAAATCAATCAATAATCATTAATTGCATATAGAGTATTTTCTAGTAGTCTAGCTCCTCAATAGTGTAATAATTTCAGTAAAGTTATGGCCTTATGGAACTTAACTTTAAACTAGTTTAAAGTGTCTTTGAAGTTAGTGTTTCAGTTAGTAATTTCGTAACCTTTCATAATACCATTAAGACTAGTAAGCTTTTAATGAAGATTACCACAATGTTATACAAAATTAAAAAATAGACTTACTTTATAGTAACATCACTAACTTGAGAACTATTAACGAAAGTATTCAACATTAACTATAATTTTAGGGAAGTTAATTCTGTAAGTTGTTAGTTGAGTTTAGCTAGCTGACCATAAGGAAAATAAGATTATACGAGAATTTTAATTGTCTATGTTACTCAAACATATAAAAACTATAATAAATTCAATAGAGTTTTATTTAACATATGGGCAGTAAGCTCATCGGTTCTGCTTTTTGTGAATAATTGAAGCTAAGCGATTTTTAACATCAAATTATCAAAATAGGCGAGCAACAAAGGAAAATTTTGACCAAGTCACTTGGTAAAATAAATCGAAAATACTTAGATATATATGTGTAGTCGTATCAAATTAACTTTTAATTTGAGTAACTGATTGCTAGTTAGACTAAAAAATTAGCACTTCAATTTGATAACTCTTGAAATATAAAAAAAATAACGGCGAAAAGTATTTTTGGAAACACCATTTATGTTATCAATTTTTAAAAGATCGCAAAATTAAGTCGCGCGAAAATTTTTCGATGCGTGACTAAAACGGCGCGATTTTTCTTGACTTCCTGACGTCTGCGCAACAATGCGAATGCGCCACTTTTCGGTAATGCGTAACCCGCGCAGTTGCCCAATTGCTCAATTAATCACGCAAGTGCCCACCCCACTGGCACGACAACGCGTAAGAGGTAGAAAAAATCGAGTTGAATACGCAGGAACGGATCTCCAATTACCGCAGCTTTATAGAATGAAGCAGCATTATTCTTAAACTGTATGTGAAAGTATGTTGAAGTTCTTTGGCCTTTGTATGACTAAGAAATGAGCGGCCCCTTTTATAAACCACTATGTCAAAGAAATTACTGAAGAAATCATTGTTGCAAGAAAATGTATTACTACACTGCGGTTAGAACTAAAGTTCGAATTTAGTTAAATCTAAGTAAGAAATCATCCAGGAGTTAAACTGTCTCACGACGAATGGTCTCAGAATGCGCTCAGTAAGGGTTTCTTGTATCTCAGACTAAACCATGTCGTAACGTGATTTGAAGACTAAAAATTTTGTGTTGTGCACTGACCACTCAACGAAACGTCCCAAAAAGGGCGAATAATCCTCAGTTGATGTATCTTAATAGGTGTTGACGAAAATCTGGAAAAATTAAGCTCCAGACTCTGCTATTCAGCTCTGCTTACAAATGTTCTGCTCACCAATATAAAGAAATTTTGTTCCTTTCATGAGTGAATAATACAAACTTTCGGCTGGAGCATTCAACTTAACCTTAACTTAGAAAAAAAAAAAATTCGTATGACCTTTCAAATATCAATCAACGAAGTTTTCTCTAAATGACAGTCAAGAATAAAATAATGAGAGGACGATGTTGAGAGTAAAATATCGATGTTGAGAAAAATATACAAAACGGGTTCATTCAGAAAGAGAAGCAATTGACTTTGTAATTAAATAGCAATGTTTTCCGCATTGCTAGATATCAAAACAAAACTTATTACTTTCTAGTTTTCGCCACGCTATAATCAAAATCATCGTCAGGAGAAATGTGCGAAGAAATTCAAATATGAAATCTGAAATAGTTCAAGAAAAATTAAACTGCAAACATTGTTCAAAACCATCCACAATTTGCCACTGTTACCAACGTCTAGAATACGATTCTACATTCAAGCAGTAATTGTGAAGTTGAGTGGTGTGGTTTGAATAATAATAAGTTTTATTAAATATTCCCATTAAAGTAGCTCTTTAAACTTTAGAGATAATGGAGATAAAGCAATTTTCTCGGGGATGAATTTATACTGTACAAGAGAGGGAGAAGCGTATATATTAATATATATTATATATATTATATATATATATATATATATATATATATAGTATAGATATATATATATATATATATATATATATATATATTAGTATGATATATATAATATAACCAGGACCGAATCCTATAATAAAACATAAGAAATAGAATAAATTTTAATATTTTCTTTAATGGCAAGTTTTTTTTAGTCAATACTATTATAGTCTATAATATAGAATTGAGTATACATTTATATATTATATATATATATTTATATATATATTATATATATATATTATATATATATATATATATATATATATATATATATTTATATTATATGTATATATATATATATAGTATAGTATAGTATATTTATATACCTACTATATATACTACTACTAATATACATATATTATATATATATTTAAATAGTAAATAAATGGTTTTTTTCCTTTTATATATACATATATAATAAAATTAAGGAAACTCAAAAACCAGATGGACAATCTATTGTAAGACGGTGGGTGGATTCATCCATCATAAGTCATGCAATACATCACCAACAAATACTTAATAGACTATCCTTGAGCAGCCTGTAAAGTCTTTGCTTGCAAGAATAATAAAAATAATTTAATAATATAATAATAATAATAACAATAATAAATATAATAATCAATAATAATATTATAATAATAAATAATAATAATATAATAAAATAATAATAATATAATAAATAAACTAATTTAATATATACTATAACT
>JABUQX010106521.1:0-12500 GCA_015478945.1 Trachelipus rathkii | reverse complement strand
TATAATTATATATATAGGTAAATGTCGAACTACTAATTCTCGTAGTTTAAATTAAAGATGAAAAAATTCCTTTGACTAAATCAAAAAAGAAGCTAAAAAATTGGAGTTTTATTTTTCATTTGACAGCTCTGAATTAACACAAAAAAAAATAATATAAAAATGGACTTAAATCTAACTGTATAACACTTTATCTATATAAACATTTGTAAAATTATTTAACGGACATCTAGCTGTCGAAACGTATCCTTATACATCTTCAGGACTGAGGATTTTTTTTGAAAAACTTCAATTGATTTTGGCTATTATTTTTCTAGCAACTTGGTTGTTTCCAGATCGTTGTTACCGAATGCGCTTCCATATTCTTAAACTTTTTTAAGTAGTTCTAGTAATGATTTTGATTCTTTTAGGTATTTATTATTTATTTCATCAATTGTAATTTCTCCTCGTTGTAGGTTAAAATTTTTACTGTTTTATATAATAAATGATAGCCAAAATCAATTGAAGTTTTTCAAAAAAATCCTCAGTCCTGAAGATGTAAAGCGATACGTTTACGAAAGCTAGATGTCCTGTTAAATAATTTTACAATGTTTATATAAAGTGTTATACAGTTAATTAAGTCATTTTTATATTATTTTATTTTGTGTTAATTCAGAGCTGTCAATGAAAAATAAAACTCCAACTTTTTACTTTTGTTGGTTATCTACTTCAAGCGGAATTTTTATTAACTTGATATATATATTATATATATAGATAATAATTTATATATATATATATATATATATATATTTATATATATTATATATATATATATATATATATATATATATATTAATATATATAATATATTATTAAATATAAAAATATTATATTAAATAATAATTTTGTAGTATATATTATAATATATAATATAGATTACCAAAAGCTGGTAGATATTGCTTACAACTGGATCTATATTTAACAACTTTTATGTACAGACGTAAATATCAAAATTATAATTTGTATGAATAAATGTTAGGTACTTTTCGAAAAAATTAAGGATTTAGTTATACAATTTTTTAAAAGCTAGGTTCCAATCAAATAATTAATGAAAGACGATGTGTCCAGATATACTGAATATGTTCACAGGGAATGGGATAATATTGAAAGGATTAAAAGGCACTGAATGAGTTAGTGGACAATTGAACTTGGAAACCAATATTTAAAGTTGTCTAATGAAGGGGAGATAATCCTGAAAGTAAGAACTATGGAATCGGGAGAGAGGGTATGAACATGTCGTACGTAAAAGCTTGAATATGACATCAGTATTTCGGCATTAAGAATTCTACTTTATTGCAAAATGAGATGTGTAAAATGATTTCACTTGTTGAAAAACAATGTAAAATATAAGATGACCTTACAAAGGTTGGAAGGAAGTATAATTTAAGAATAATTGTAGATTTTTTGATGTAATTGTAAGGGTGTGTATCATTGGAGATAACTTAGAGGATGAGAAGAAGAATCAGATTTTTTTTTGAAGTATTAACTATAAAGCTGCTACTGTCAAAAATAAGAATTGAAAAATTGTGATTCTAAGGAAGCTTTGCGGTAAGAATATATACAAGACGCACTGAGATAATTTAGAGACGCGCCTTGAACGAAAAGAAATGAAAATCTAAGCTAATTTAGATATAACTTGGATGAAAAGAAATGAAAATCTAAGCTAATTTAGACATACCTTGGACGAAAAAAAATGAAAATCGGAGCAAATTTAGACACATGCCTTGGACGAAAAAAAATGAAAATGGGCTAAAAGTCTTTTCTAATTGTTTAGTAATATCAAAAGGAAAAAGTTAATGGCAGAAAAGGTGAAGTGACTAAATCATTGAGAAAAGGTAGCAAAAAGTAGAGTAAATATAGATGGATTAGAAAATAGTGAAAGGAAGAATATTTATATATATAATATATATATAATATATATAATAGATTACTAAATATATATATATATATAAGAAAAGATTATATTAATATATATATATATATATTATATATTATATATATAAATATATTATATATATATTATATATATATAGCTACTTACTTTTCATGTCCCCTTTTGGCAAGAGCTTCTGTTACACCCATAAAAAATATTTTATGACTTTTGGATCCCATTGGAGTTAAAAACAAAATCTTGCTTCCATTTCCATATGGAAAATGGAGGGTTGATAAAACAACCACCGCCCATATACATAGTAATTTCATTTCTGTTAATTATATTCTGTATATATATATATAATATATATATATATATATATTATATGTGAGTTTTTTTTTTGTATATAACACAGTTTTTTTTTTATATATATATATATCATATAATATAATATAATATATATATATATATTATATATATATATATATATATATATATATATATATATATATACTATATATATTATATATATATATATATATAAATATATATATATATCAGGGTTATTTGGTTTAAAAACAAGTTTCTTTTGTTTAAACCAACTAAAAACCATGTTTTTTTTTGTTTTTTTATGATTTTTCTAATAAAAAATTAATAAATAAAAGCATATGGCTAATACATCCAAATTATTTATTTAAAGAGTAAATAAATGGGAGGAAAATATTAGTATCTCAATTAAAAAATCAGTTAACAAATATTTAAATACTAATAACTTTAATTTATTTTTTCTTTATGTTAGAAAATTGATATTTCTTTTATATGTAAAATAACATTTTTTTCGGACAAGTCCAAAGTTATATTTAAGAGGGAGAAATTCTTCAGTAAGTTATCTTCTCTAACTTTTAAATATACAAATAGCAGTAAACATTTATTATTTATATTTTTTCATTAATTTCAAAATTGCTGATTTAATATATATATTTATATATATTATATATTATATATTATATTTTATATATATATATATTTTTATATATATATAATATATATATATTATATATATATATATATATATTATATATATATATATATATATATAGCCCCTTTACCAAATTCATGCTCATGTTTTTTTAAAAAATTGGAAACCAGGCCAATTAAGGCCTCGAATGTATGCCTTCCTATAATATAATATTATTATATTATATATATATATTTATATATATATATATTATATATATATATTATTAATATAATATATATATTTATATATAAATAATTAATATAATATGTTATACTATATATAAATATATTATTACATATTATTATATATATATATATATATATATATATATTATATTATATATATATATAATATATATATAATATTATATAAATATATATATATATATATATATTTAACATATTATTTATATTAATTATATATATTATATATAATAATATATAAATATATATTATATATTATATATAATATATATATAATAATTTATATATATTATAATAATAACTATTAATATAATATATTAATTAATTATATATAAATATAATTATAATAATATAATATACGAAATTACTAAAGAAAAATCCTTTATTTTATTCTCATTGCTCCGCCAGCATCTTCTGCTCATATTTATTACTAAATTTAATTTACCATATAATATAATATATTATATAATATATATATATATATATAATATAATTATAATATATATATATAAATATTATATATATATAAATATATATATATACATATTGCATAACAATATGGGACACGATCACTACCTTACACTGGTAATGGGGATTCCTTTTCATTACATTTAAGTCTTTACTACCTTTTTATGATCAGTTCACAACGACTAACAAACAGAAATCAGCTCGATAGCAAACAGTTTTATATTTTTATAATCTTTTATATATTATTATAACTATTTTAATAATAATCTATTAAATTAAGTTAACTATATATTTTTTCAAAGTATAATAGGGTTATTACGTCTATAGAGTTCTAAATTTAATATGCGCATCCTTTATGCATTTTCAAATGCATGTTAAAGCAAAAATAAAAGTGGATAATCTTTTTCTTAAAGTAATAAAAACTAAAGATCTAATAAGTATTACATATATAGATCTATTAGTATAAATAATACATAATACCATAACGTTTATTAAGTTATATTAAAATATAATTATATAAGTTAGTTATAAAAGATATACTATATATATATAAAATATATATATATTATATTATATATATATATTATAAATTATATATTATAAATATATATATTAAATATAAGATACTTATTTATAATTTAAGTTATTATTATATAGTGTATTAATATATATATATAATTATATAAGTATATAATTAAGTAAAACTTATAATAATATTAATATTCCTTTGTATTATATTAACATAATATTATCCAAAGTCTTAGTTAAATAACGTTTTACTTATAGGATTTATCTAATTTAAATATTAAATACAAATATATATATATAATAAGAATATTTATATTTATGTGGATCATCATTAATAAAAGAAGAAAGAAACGATTGTGATTCATGAACTTATAATCCACGTATATAAAGATAATATAATAATAACGTACAAAAAAATTTTCAAATATATAAATTATACATGGATATATACATTACTTTATCCTCATAACTACGCATCTCTTTAGGTATGATAGGAAATATAATAATCAAAATAAAAATTGAGAGTAGAGAGAATATATGAAGAGAGTATAGTATACGAGATTATAGATAGAATGATATAGATATATATACTAGTATGATAGATATATATATATAACTATATAGAGTCACAAGAAGCTATACTTATACTATATAATATCATATATATATCTAGTAGATAACATATACTATATAACTAAAAACTAATGCAAACATTTCCATTATTTAAATATCTTTGCCATAACATGTTTTTGTTTTTTTCTTAAACATTTTTTTTTACTAATTTTTACTTTAACTGATATTTAGTAAATAATGTAGTAATTTTGCGGATTAATATAAAGTGAAAAGGTTTATTATTTACATATGAATAATATCATTATTAAAAGTATTTGTTAATCCATTATTGTTGTCCGACCTTGAATGTCTAGTCTGACTCAAGATGTCTTAAAATAAAATTCAATGCCTATAAGTAGTCTGCATGCCTGTTATGATAAATTTATTCCCTAATTTTATCTTGTAACATGTCATTCCACTAGAGAGAGAGAGAGACTGAGAAAAATAAATAGCACGTATAGATCTTCAGTCACAATATCATGAAGTATTATAAGTGATGAATGTGAGCTGAGCAACGAGAGTAAAACAAGATGTGCCAAACAATGTTATATTATAACAAATTATATAATGATGAAAACATCTTTAACTGCGATGTTAATTTCAACCATTGTATAAATAAACTTAGAAGGAATTTCAGAAGATATTATCTGATGAAAAGATGAAGAAAGATATGTATGGTAAAGAAAATGATTGTAACTTTTCCATATTTAGAAAAAAATAACAAAGGCATAAAACCTAACTGATAGAGAGAGAAGATACCATATTGCATTTAGTTTTCATAAGAATTTTAAAATGTTTTAAGCTAATTAATAATGCTGCAAAAGAATTTATAAGAAATATGACGAGAACATACTCAGTTATAACATATATGAAATTGACCGTCTTTAGGAATAAAAGAAAAAGCAAGATTTGACAGATGAATTAATTGAAGATGATAAATACAAGTTGACGTAAAATTTGATAATAAGAGAACCGGGAGTAAATGAAAAAAGTTATTAGATTTCAATTTGATATAAAAAAAGATCTGGTTTCCTCATGACATATTCATCGTTAAAATCTGTATCATAAGCATAAAAATAACATTATTATCAAACTAAACGAAAAATGAAAAAATGAAAAATTAAAATTTATTTGTTATTCTTCTGTTTTAATACACAACGTGATGTCGAAAATTTTAGTGAAATTTTGATTTTTAATTTTTAATAGTCTGGTTTAGTAAATAAATTGACTAATATAATTTTTTATAGGGGAAAAGGAATCCAAACAGTCGAAAAGGTTGAGTGATTTAGAGTTAGGGAAAAGTACGTTAAAGAACGAAATACCCGTCAATGGAGAAGCTAATGAATTTTATAAGAAAGAAATATTAATTTGAATTTATATTTTTTTAGCGTATATTCCCAACAATTAAGCTGTTTTTTACATAACTCATGGTTAAGGCATCATTGCTTAGCACTTTGGATAATCATCCTACATAAGTGTGATCCCCGTCATATTGGTAAATGTCCAGTTAATTTAGGCAGTAATTCAAAGAGTACAAAATTATGCTGTAGTACTGTAGTAATACAGAATGAAGGCTGGGTAATATATATAGTTTATAGTTAATAATAGCTAGATGCGAAGCGATAACTTCGAAATAGAAACACATTATTTCCAGCAATAGATACTTATTATCTTTGGAAATGTTTGTAATAATATATATTAAAATATAATATATAAATATATTTATTAAAGTATGTTATATAAATAAAGTTATCATAAAGCTGAGAATATAAGATTAAGAAAAACTGGTACAAAGATTAGGGTTAACACATAATTAAATAATAAAATGGTGTATATATAGATAATAATAATTAAATAATAAAGCATATATAATGATAAACTTTAGGCACGTGAATCCAACAATTTAACTACTAACATAAGTAATAGAGAAACTCTTTTTTCGGTGGAATTATATTTATATAATATCAGATTTTCTATAATTTATGAATAAGATATCACCCTATAAACACTAGAATATTGAATTTAGTAGAAATATATATTAATATATATATATAATATATTAAATTGATATATTAATATATATAATATTAATAATATATATATTTAATTTAAATTATAATAATAATATATATATTATAATATATATATATTATTATATATATATAATATATATATATATAATATTATATATTATAAATATATATAATAAGAAATTATATATAAAAACATATGGCTAGCAACAAAGTCTAAACTATCTATTGAATCGCAGACAACTAAGAAACGTTACGTGGACTTTATATTTATTACGGTCCAACGTTTTGCTGAGACCATTTGTAGTCGCATCAGAGCAAGTGTCTAAAAATATTAATGAAATTGCTAAAACATAGAAAAATTCAGATTAGTTTTTTATAAATATTAGATTTTAACAATTATATAAATATAACAGTAATATCAGTAAAAATCATATAAAAAACAAAAATAATAGATAATATAATTTATTAAGTACTGTAAATATAACATATTAAATAATTATAATTAATTATAATAAATAATAATAATGATAAAATAATTAATTAATATTAGAATGAATATAATAAATGTAAATAAATAAATAATTATATTATAATATAAATATATTATATGTTAATAATAATAATAATAATAATAAATTAATTAATAATTTTTAATAATTTATAATAATTCAGTGATCACAGTAAGTATGGCGGTTGTTTTTAATTAATAATATTATTAAAAAAATAAAAACAAAACTTAGAGAGCACAATAATTAATATAAGTTAGTTATCACGTTAATGTGTATCTATTTATTAATTAATTAATAATCATAGTATTATTATATTATATAGTAATTATAATATTATATATATAGAATAAAATATTATTATATATATTAATATAATAATATATATATATATTAATAATAATATATATATATATAATATAATTATTAATAATATAAGATATATAATATATATAAAATAATTAAAATATATATATATATATATATATTATTATATAATTAATAAATATATATTGTAGTATTATACTTATAGAACAGTCAGAAAATCAAAATATACTTGACTAGAAATAGTACGATAGTTTTAATGAATAGATTGGACATATTAATACTTCTCACATTGTTAACAACAAGGTGTATCATATATTATTAGGATTAGAGTTTCTATAAACTCTATGATGATTAATGACATAACACTATGAAAAACAGTTGTTTAATTTTGTATTATTCAAAGAATAAACCTTTTAAATATACTTTTCAATTTGTCTCGTTTTTTGTTTTGTTTTTTGTTTAACTACTAATAATAAAAAATAATAATTAGTAATATTTAAGCAAATACAAAACTTAATTTATTGAACTATTTCTTAATAGTTACAGAAGTATGTACATTAAAATGCTGCTAATATGTATAGGGTAGTTGTATATAAAACCACTAAAAGCTTTGGTAGTTACAGACTTACAGTTCCAATGTTTTAGTTTCCAAAACTTTTGAATATATTATAAGAAATAGACCTTCAATCCATTATTATAAATTATATCTTGGTCCTACCAAGACCTTGAATGTTTCGACTTAACTTTTTTTTCTCTTTGACAGAGTGATCGAAATTGCGAAAGAAAAATCTGCTATAATGAAGGACAGATTGGTTCCTCCGGATGAAGAAGCTTAGTACTTACTGGGTTGATGATATGTCATAAGACACAAATATATATATATTATATATATTACGAGTGAAAGCTAACTTACTCACATTTAGAAGGGTTTTACTACCAGTTTTATGATGAAATTGAGTATTATACGTAGTATTAAATAATACTTACAATATTTTAATTAATCTCTTATTGTAACATCAAAATGAATAATTATGAATCATATTATTTATAAATATTATTATATATACTATTGATTTATAAATCCAGAATAATAGGTCACATTCGTATAACATTCGCATTACTTATTAGTTACCTATTAGTTATTAATTACTTATATTAAGTATTATTAATTATTTAATACAATCGACTAAGCTTATGTATTCATGTCTGTATTATGGTAGGCATTCAGATGAGCATCAACATATATATAGAATGTGAAATATTATCCTAATTTTAATTAACTACAGATAGACGAAGGAAATAATTATATAAATATCGTTTTATGAGTATAAACTGAATTTTAAATTATGTCTTTATTTAAAAATCATTAATAGATAACTTATGTGCATAATATAAATATATTGAATTCAAAAATTATAGTAATACTTAAACACCCTAGATCAGAGCTAAAATTAGAAAATAATATTTGGAAGTTGATATTTTGGAGTTTATAACTATTTGTATTATACTCGTCATGAGCCCGAAGGTATTGAATTACCACTATATAATTAATAAAACATAATGGTTAGTGTAAAACCATTAAAAAAAACATGCATATATATATCTAAAAATTTATATATGATTAAATGATTTTCACTATTGAGTGCATATTATCCATATGGTTTTCTCAAATAACCTTAATCCGTTAAAGATATATACTAGAAAATGTGCAAAATAAATAAAAAAATTGTACATATCTGGGGAGAATGTGTGAGATATTAGATCATTGCATAACACCGGCAAAATAATATAATACAGAATATAATTGTGAATTAAATTATATAAGGGATATATAATAGATATATAAGTTGTTATTAAATTATGTATGCAGAATAATTTAGATATTAAATATTTTTACATTACTATCATATATTTTTAATATATAATATAAAAATATTATAGTATAATAATATAATCACTTTTAAATATAGGTTTTATAGTTTTAGTTCTAATTATCCATTCTTCACTTCATTTCTTTCATCTTCTCTCTCATTCTCTCATCTCAGGCTTACTTATCTCTCTCTATATAATATACACTACTCTCATTATCATAATCATCTATACAATTCTAATTATAATTTATTATTAGTATATAATATATAATTATAATATATATAATATATAATCATTTATATATATAGGCATAATAATATTATATATTAATTAATAATATATTATTTATATATATATATAATAAAATAATATATAATATTTAATATATTAAAATAATTATAATATAAGTAATAATATATATATATATAATAATATTTTAAATAATATATATATTACTATTATATAATAATAATTATACTATAAATATATATTATATATATATATATTATTATAATATATATATAAGATTATATATTATAATAAATATATATATATAATATTATATATTAAATATATATATATATTAATATTATTAAATATATATTATATATATATATATATTTATTATATATATTAAATAATATATATATATATTATTAATAAAATATATATATTATTATTAATTAATTAAATATATATTATAATATTATACTATATATGTAATGTATATTATATATTTATATTAATATTTAATATATATATATATATATAGTTAATATATATGATAATATTAATATATAATATATATAATTATTAATTAATAATTTTATATATAAATATATTAATTATATATATTAATTAATATATAGATATGATATATATATATATATATTATTTAATATATATATTATATATATAAATATTATATTATATAATATATTAAATATTAATAAAATACTATAAAATATTTGTTTAAAAATATATATTATTGCAATATAGTTATAATAAAATTTAATTATCTTGTTTCGAGCTACTATTTGAGAATATATTACCTAGTTATTTTCTAAACCTTACTCATTAGATATGCACATTTCGATTAATAGTTATATATATATAATATATAATAAATAACTCATTTATAATTAAATAATGTATTATATTTAGTAATTTGTGAGAATATGTGGTTATAAATACGTTATTAATATATCTCACGAGTCAAATATATTACGGATATTGTTAATCATTATATTGGTGTAATAGTATTTTAATATTATTAATACGGTCATATAATATATATATATATATATAATATATATATATATATATATTTTAATCATATATTGATATATCTTTTAAAGTGAGATAAAGTTCATAAATATTAAAGTTACATTGTTCGTCATATATTACGCATATTAGGATACTATTATATTAAGTTTATATTATTTGGGTGTGCTTATGCAAATATGAATATATTTATTTATTTAGAAAGAAACTTAGTGGTATGAAACCCTCTTATTATCGAATGTAGTTTATTATAATAATTATAATTTAATATATATATATACCCATACCTGTATTAATTTACTTTATGAGTATATGTAAAACTCAAAAAACATTAATTTATATATAATATTATATATATATATAATATAATATATATATTAATCACAATATTAATATAATAAAGCAAGAAATAATTTAGAAAATTTAAGTAGAATCTAAATAGTAAATTTACTAAGGTGAATTATTAAAAATATGTGTTAATCAATAGTTAGTAAGATAAATATACAGTATTATTATCCAGTATATTAATTATTATCACCTATTATATAATAAATCTAATTAAACCATTGAAAAAAACTTACATTAATATAAAACTAATAATCATAAGATACTGAATAACTATAATCCCATAAAAAATAAAATAATATTATATAAAACATTATATTTTATTTTGATATTATATTTTTATATTACTAAAATTACCGTTTTACTCCTCTTTTTATCTGTAAATCTGTATGTATAAAACATCACATTAAACACCTAAAATAAGCATTTAATATATATACTATATATAATTAAAAAAAAATAAATATAAAATATATTATGATTTTAAAAAACTTTGATATACATAATACATATAATAAATATAAAAATACTAAAAGTTATTATAGTTTTATATATAAATTTTTTATTTAATAAATTATTTTTATAATAAACCTAAACTTTTTATCCCATACTCACTGAGATAATAATAATATATTAGTTATAATATATTCATATATTATTATGATGTATATATATATTAATCATATATAATAATAATATATTATATTAATTATATAATAATATAATATATATATTATATATATATTAATATATTATTATTATATAATTAATATTAAATATATATATTATATATATTATTAATAATATATATATATTAATATATTATAATATATATATATTATATTATTATAAAATATAATAATATAAAATATTAATATATATATTAATATAAATAATATTATAAAGTATTAAATATATAATAGAAGAGTGCATTATATTTAACATGTCCTTATCTTTAAGGAAGACTCCTATAACCTCTAAGATATTAATGTAAAGAAGTAGAGATTATGATTGAAATATAATATATATTAATATATAGTAGATAGAGTATATATTATTGTATCCTTCTCACTGATTTAATTTTATATCCTTATATAAGCTCAGATTATATATATTAAGCACTACTTCGGTAACACACACCGACACAATCAAATAATAATCGCAATTAGTAAAACTCACATCGATACACACAGAAGAAGGGTTCTCTGTTTATATCAAGAATGAAAACTATATTTATTTTATAAACATAATTAATAAAGCACATATTTTAATATATCACGGCATATTTGAAGAATAATCTAAATTCATATATCGCTTAATAGTTAAATAATTATTATTAAATTTGTTGAAAGAAAAGGTGTCTTAATTTAATCGGAGAGTTATTTTTGCTAG
>JABUQX010106520.1:7500-19797 GCA_015478945.1 Trachelipus rathkii | reverse complement strand
TTAATTTTAAATGTAAGAATTAAAAACACACGAGTTTTCTGGTATATAAACATTTTATTTTAATAAAATTGTACGAAATTTTATTAAAACATATACTTTACAACCCTTAAAACAGTAAAACAGAAAGTCAAAACGTTGTTGCATAGCAACAAAGGGTTAGTAAGTTGATTTTCTGCTTACTGCTTTAATACTCATTATTACATATCTACATTGACGAGCATGGATGTGGAGAAATTTACTGAAGTCCTGCTACATGTCTTGTAGCTGGGCCGACAGGCTGTGGTAAAAACCTTCATATTAATTAAATTATATTTAAAAAAAAAAATGGAGATATTTGAACAAACCCCTGTAAAAAAATTAAATATGGTTTATTAATGTTATCAGGAAAAAATTTAAAGATATAAAGATGTATTCAATTTCATGAGGCATATACGAATTAGATCGACTGGACAATATACAAGCCACAAAATTATTGTATTAGATGATTTAATACTAATGAATTTGTAAAGCAGAAGCGTTCACAGTTATTCTCACCATCTAAATATCTCCTGTTGTTTGTGCATAACGCAGAATATGCTGTCACTCAAAGCAAAGCATATGCGAAGTCGTTTTCTTTAAACAGCACAAAGTATTTACTGTTGTTTGGACAGAAAAGAGACATGAGGTCAAATTAATGTATTGGCAACTCAAATGTTTCCTCTTCAAAGAAAAGAGTTCTTAAAAGTATATAAAGAGGTTACTTCAATCCCCCACGGTTATTTGATGTGTGAATGACGAGAGTGATGAAAGAAGTTGATTAAGTACTTCAGGAATAATGGAACATTCAAACTCTATGAAAGAAAAACTGTTATAACTCAGGTTAAGAAGATTTAAGTTGGCAAAGTAGTTACCGCTTAATTAAAAAAAAAAAAAAATTTTAAAAAGTTGAAACCATCTGAAAAACGTGTAAACTGATTAAGGAGGATGAGAAATTCATCCAGTGTGATATGTGGAAGTCTGTTTAAATCTTTAAAAGAAATGTTCCTTTAAACAGGCCTCAGAAGTAAAGCTACGTCGATATAGAAACATCGATTAAAAAACTCTCCCTCACATTAATAAATTTGAAAAATAAAAAGAATTTACACAGAGAGGGGAAGATATTCCTCCATTACTCTTCCTCCGTTATAAGCCTCCCCTTGATAACTAATTGCGTGTCCCATTAATGAAGAGGCTACTGTCTTCCATATAATGAGATGAGAAAATTGAAGTATAATTACAATACAGCATCTGTACAGAATTCAGTCCTCAGATTCATCTATTCACAACCTCCAATATGGACGTTATTGACCCAACTGCGCCAAAATCCACAATCACAGTATTCATCATTCACACTACCCCATCACACCCAGAATATACAGCCAATTGCATTGACATTACAACCTCTTCACATTCAGCAGCAACGAAGTTGCACCAACACGAAATCCTTATATTTGAACGACCTCATTATCTTTCCAGACATCCTCTACTCCTAGCTTAATGATCCTTAAATGGAAACAGATAACCAAATGAGAAAGAAAGTGTACAGATATTTAAAATTCAGACATTAACATCCATGAAAAACCGCATCTTATACCAGGATGCCATACAAAAATTATAGATCTTAAAGGACTGCCACCTACAATCCATCCTACGCATCCGATATCCGATGATGCAAATATACCTAATGATATAAAACCTGAAGTGAAAAATGAAGATAAATTTAAAAATATCCTAGAGGAGAGCTTACCTAATAGAGGCGTAAATCAGGAATAGCTTTATATAATATTTAAAAGACCAATTAACTGTTGAAATGAAGCCAGACGAGATGTTAAATATGATGAAATAGTTAAAGGAATTCAAATATTGTGGATTTGATACTGATTCTCCTCACCGTAAACTGAAGAAAAGACCGTAAAAGTAGGAATATAATCAAACACAGAACTTCAGAACTATAAATTTCCCCAGAACTATTAAGTTAAATACAAGCCGAATTAGCAGACATTGGATAATAAGACATACACCTAAGACCTGATTCCAAGATCAATCAGGCACTTCTAACCATCACATAAATTTAACGTTTTACAGAGCACGGACAACCGAACAAAACCTTATAATAGTTCATAGTTGCAGAGTAAATCGTAATTATGTATTGGATCATATACTATTTAGTGTAATTTGTTTATCATAAATAAATGTTATTTTAAATCTTTTTTCTGCTCTTCATTTCCCTTGTGACACTTACATTTTTGACAAATATATTTACTATATATACAATAATACTATAACTATATATAATATATATATAATATATATAATATACTATATATATATATAATTATATATATATATATATATATATATATATATAATATGTATATATATATATAATATATACTATATATATATATATATATATAATATATATATATAAACGCTTACACGTGATGTCAGTAAGACAATCGGCGGCGAAGGAGGTAGTTGATAAGTATTACTTCAATCTGAGGGAGCCAAATAGTTTTGGGGTTTCACTAGATTTGCTTTAAGGTATCCTAATATTGAGAAAAAAGAGTTAAAAGTCATATTCTGGAGGGGTGAAGAAGGCATTTACTCTACATAAACCTGTAAGAAAAAAATTTCCTACACGGAAAAACCATATCTCGCAGCTCGCATACGCATATGGCAGTTTAGATTATCGGAAATGATTAAATTCACAGCTCCTTATTAATGAAAGGTTTTCAATATTATACTTTTTACAATTGACATATACTCTATATACTGTGGTGAAACCCAATAAATATAAAAAGATCAGCTTACGTTGCGTGCGGTGTACTTGAAATTTAGAGGACGAGCAGTAAAACACCTTAAATCATTTTGGACAGATTCAGGAATGGAATTCAAGGGCCGAGAGTTTCAGGAGCTGGAGTATGGTATAAGCTATTACAATACATTTTCCGTAAACAAGGCGGCAATAGTTGAAAGAGAGAGTCCAACGTACTATTAAAGAACGCATGCATAGATATTTTACTAAAAATACATACTTTTAAATTATTATTTTTGATATACTGGACATCTGCTTTATTCGTTAACAGCTGACATAGAAACATTAAAGTCAAACTCCTTTAGAATGTCAAAAACTAGAAGACGATATCACATCATGGGTGAAAAAGAAAAACAAAATAAAAGATAATTCAGAAATAAAGGTAAACGATTATGTAAGAGTTTCTCGAACAGAAGAAATGTTTAGAAAAGGATATGAATCCGGTTGGACTACGGAAGTTTAAAGTCCACAATATCCAACCATTCAGTCGTGATAGTTTAAAGTTATATTATCTGGAGATTTAAAATGGTAAAAAAATAAAAAGGCGAGATTTTATACTAAGTATATAAATTAGCAGGAACCCCTCCATTCACCAGTAAACGCTTATTTTTCTTTACCCTCTCGTTAGCTAATATTTTTCAATTCCTATATTTATGAGTTACAGGATCGAACTACTTTTGTATTCTGCATTATATTAAAATCCGCCCGTTTTATTTTTTCACCATTTCAAAATCATTCCAGTATATCAACTTAAACTATCACGACGATATGTTGATCATTGGGATTAAAAACTTCGTAGTCCAACCGATTCATAGCCTTTTCTAAAACCTCTTCTGTTCGAACACTCTTACATAATCGTTACCTTTATCCGAATCTATCTTTTATTTGTTTTCTTTTTCATACAGATGTGTTCTACAGCCTCTAGTTTTTTGACTCTCTAAAGAGTTGACTTATAAGTTCTATGGTAAGACCTGTTATAAGAATAACCAGATCGTCCAGTTATCAAATATTAAAAGTTATTTCATTTTTAGTAAAATATCTATGCGATGCGTCTTTAATAGTACGTTGGACTTTTCAACTATGCCGCTTGTTACAGGAAAGTATGTATTGTAAAGCTTATACCATACTCCAGAGCATCTCCGAAACTCTCGCCCCTTTGAATTCCATTCTAATCTGTCCAAAATGATTAGTGTTCTCTGCTCTTTCCTCATATAATTTCAAGATACATGCATCGGCAACTGTAGCTGTCTTTTATCTTTTATTTGTTTCACCACAAGTATCTAGGAGTATACGTTCAATTGTAAAAAGAGCTATATATGAAAACTTTCCATTATAAGGCGTATTAATCATTTCGATAAATCTAAATGCCATATGCTAGAGCTGCGGAGCGAGATATGTTTTCCGTTGTAGAAATTTTGTTCTTACAGTTTTATGTTGAGTAAATGCCTCTTCACCCTCCAAATATGCTTTTATCTTTTTTTTCTCAATATTAGGATACCTTAAAGCAAACCTATGTGAAACCCCCAAAACTATTTGGCTCCCTCAGATTGAAGTAATTACTTATCAAACTACATCCTTCGCCGCCATTGTTGTATCTACTGACACACGAAGCGTTATATAATATATATATAAGTATAATATATATATTATATATAGATAATATATAATATATATATATATATATATATATATATAATATATATATATATAGATATATATATGTTATTATATTGTCACAAAAATGTGATATTAGGTCACAGAAAAAAGAAAGAGAAAAAAATTTAAAATACATTTATTTATACACCAAACCATTACAACCTAAATATATATGAAATTACATTAATTACGATTTAATCCAACTAGACCTATTATAAGTGTTTTTCTTAGTCTGCTCTGTAACACGATTAAAATTATCGAATGCGTAAAAGTGCCTGATGACTTGAATCAGCTAGTTGTCATGGTATATTTATCAAGTTAAGGAAACGAGAAGGACTTAAGATTTAAATTTATTGGGAAAATGAATAGTCTAATTTCGTAATTGATATCAATTCCATCCCTTTTACAGTCCTTTTTTCAGCTTACGTAGAAGAGATCAGCTTATCAAATCCACAATATTTGATCCTTTAACTATTTCTCATCAATTACCGATCTGTCTCTGCTTCATTCAAATTAATTAGGTCTTTTAAAATATATATTAAAGCTTATTCCTGATTTAACGCACTCTATTAGTAAGCTCTCCCTCTAGTAAATACTTTTAAATTTTATCTCATTTTCACTTCAATTTTTAACTTCATCTAGTATATCTACATCATCGGTTACGGTATACTAGCGAGATTAGTGCAAGTCTTAAGATCTATCAATTTGTATGGCATCCTTGCTTATAAGATGCGTTTCTCATGCGATGTTGAATGTTTCTGAATTAATATCCTGACACTTCTTCTCATATTTGGGTATCTGTTCAACTTAGGATCATATAAGCTAGAGGTAGAGGTGCGGAAAAGATAATCATCGTTCAACAAGATACAGATTCTGTTGGTGCAACTGTTGCTGCTGATGTGAAAGAGGTTGTAATGTCAATGCATTGGGCTGTATATCTGCGTGTATGGGTTGGGAATATGAAAACTGTGATTGTGGATTGCGCAGTGTGCGCATAACTGTCCATTTGCGGTTTTGAATTGAATGATTGAGAACTGAATTCTGTACAATGCGTATTAATATAACTTCATTTCATCATAGCACTCATTATATAGAATACAACCTTCTTCATTATGGGACAACCACTTAGATATCAGGGGAGCTATAACGGAGAAGAGTAATGGCAGGAATACTCCTCCCCCTCTCGTATTAACTTCTTTTTATTTTTCAAATTTTAAGTTGAGGGAGAGTTTTAATTATGTTCTATAACCACGTAGCTTTACCTTCTGAGGCCTGTTTAAAGGAACATTTCTTTTTGATTTAAACAGACTTCACATACACACTGGATGAATTTTTCATCCTCACTAATTATACGTTTTCAGATGGTTTCAATTAAAATTTTTTTTAAGAGTAAATACTTTTCAACTAGAGCACTCATTATTCAGGATGTATACAGTTTCTATCATCATAGGGGAGATATTGTACGACAAGCACTCTTGCGTGTTTTTGGATTGAAAGTGCACACATCAAATAACGCGTGGGGCTTGAATTAAGCTGCTTTATATTACTTTTAACTGAACTCTTCCCTTTAAGAGGAACACTGAGTTGCCAATACATTAATTTGACTCATGTCTCTTCTCTGTCCCAAACAACAGTAAATACTGTGTGTTTAAAAAAACACGTTCGCATATCTTGCTGGATGAAAAATATTCTGCTGATGAAAAACACAGAATATTAGATGGTAATAAAACTGTGAACCTTCTGCTATTTCCAAATTTCAATTTGGCATTAAATCATCTAAATACAATAATTTTGTGCCTTGTATATTGGCAGCGATCTAATATCGTATATGCCTTCATGAAATTGAATCACATCTTATATTCTTTAAATTTTTCCTGATAAAAATTATACCATATTATTTTTACAGGGTTTGTTCAATATTCTCCATCTTACTTTAAAAATATGTAATAATAAAAGGTTTTTACCACATCCCTGTCGCCCAGCTACAATACATGTTGAGCCTGACCGAAAACGAAATTTCTCCACATCCATACTCGTCAAATGATTAATGAATAATGAGTTTAATTAAAGCAGTAAAGCAGTAAAATCAAAACCTTACAACCCTTTGTTTGCTAGCAACAACCTCTATTGATTACTGTTTACCTGTTTTAAAGGGTTGTAAAAGTATATGTTTGTAAATAAAATTTTCTGTACATTTATTAAATAAACGTGTATATAAAGAAACTCTAGTGTGTTTTTATTCTTACATTACAAATTAAAAATAAAAAAGTATTAAAACAAAAATATAAAATAGAAAAAAAATAAAAAGTAATA
The DNA here is from genome assembly GCA_015478945.1 of Trachelipus rathkii. NCBI lineage: Eukaryota > Metazoa > Arthropoda > Malacostraca > Isopoda > Trachelipodidae > Trachelipus > Trachelipus rathkii. Next base: position 12,992 of record JABUQX010106520.1, on the reverse strand, counting down.
AAACAAAAATAAAAAATATAAAGAAAACATAATTGATAATAAATATATGAGTTAAACACAGTTAAAAGCAGAAAGTTAACAGCAGTTAAAGCAGAAGTTTAAAGCAATAAAGCAGAAGTAAACAGTCAAAAGCAGTAAACAAAAAAGCCGTACTAATCCCCCTAGGTGTTAGGTAACACCTCTTTTGTATTACTGCTTTACTGCTTTAAGTATGTAATGTATGTGATTTAAATAGAAAGCATAAATTAAAGCGCTAAAGCAGAAGTAAGCAGTAAAGCGAAAGTTAAAGCAGTAAAACATGAGTTAAGCAGTAAAGCAGAAAGTTAAAGCAGTAAAGCAGTTAATAAAACAAAGGCATACTAATTCCCCTAGGTGTTAGTTAACACCTCCTATGTTTTACTGCCTTTACTGCTTTAAAGTATGTAAAAAGTATAGTTTTAATAAAATTTCGTACAATTTAGTAAAAAATGAAAATGACTCATATATTGAAACAAATATCTTGAATTTTTACATTGATATGATATTTTTCGTTCACGCCGAATTTTGCGTCTGCGACGCACGCTGCGGACGCGTTACGCGGAAATATTGCGCCTGCGGGCGCACGCGGCGAGCGGAATATGCGCTGCGGGCGCACCGGCGCGGTTTTCGCGATGCTGACCTGCGAGACGCGGACTCGACTCTGAAACGTTTGCGATCACTGTCTCAATGTGTAGCTCTTTAGCATTATATTCAATCCATGCTATAAGTGTTTAGAAAAATTAATAAAACTCATAGTAGAAAGCTTCTAGCATATGTAATGTACACCCATTCGTATTCCTCATACCTTATTACCTAGTGGTAGACACCCATATTAGGCTATTCTAGGAGGGGAGGCTAGAAAAAGCTTGAAAAAAGTGGCACTCAGTTGGCACTATTTGGCACTCACTTGGCACTATGGGGCACTCACTTGGCACTCCACTCATTGCACTCACTTGGCACTCATGGCACTCACTTGGCACTCACCTGTCACTCACCTTGGCACTCAATAGAATATCATAGGAACCCACTAATAGACATAACTAATACTTTCTTACTTGTGGTGGGAACCATCAAAGCCATTAAAGTTAGCGTGGGTCAAAATTGAAACCCAGTATATGGTAAGGTCAAACGACAATATCATGGTCAACAAAGGTAAGACATCAAAAAAAGGGCTAAGTCCCTAAGGGAAGGACAAAAAATTACCGTGGTCAAAATTGACCCATGGACGAACAAAGGGTTGGCAGTGTGTTTGTACGTGAGTATAAGTATAAATGTAAGTTGTCTATGTGAGTGTAAGTGTCATAGTAGTGAATGTGTGTATAAGTTAATGGTGGTGTGTGTGTGTTGTGTGTGTGTTGTGTGTGTGTGTGTGGTGATGTGGGGGTGTGGAAGTTAGGGTAGGTCCATACTTGCGTACAATAGGAACGAAATATGCGACGGGTGGCACGAGTGGGTAAAAAATTACCGTGGCAAAATTGTCCCATGAGGAAGGACGGAAGAGTGTTGAAAATACCAGCGTGGGCAAAAAGACCCATGGAAGACAAAGGTTGGTTTGAAATTACAGTGGGCAAAAAATGAACCCATGAAGACCAAAGGTAGCCAACAAATTACCGTGGGCCAAAATATGACCATGGGAAGACCAAAAGGTTAGCCTAAAATTTCCGTGGCAAAAAAATTGACCCTGGATCTGGCAGTCAGGCCGAAATATCAATGTCAAACAAGGTAACGGACATCAAAAAAGGCTAAGCCCCTAAAGGCAAGAATCAAAATTACGTGGGCAAAAATGCGCCCACGTCGAAAAAATTAGGACGTTAAAAATAGGGGAGGTAATACGTACAACGGTTGCTGACCGCAACCGTTTGGCGCACCCTTTCTTCGAAAGGGCTGCTAAAAATTTAGGTCGGCCAAAATTTGACCATGGAGACCAAAGGTTTGTCGAAAAAATTAGGTTGGGACAGTACAACGGTGCTGACGCAACCGTTGGCGCAACCCTTCTTCGAAGGTTTGCAAAAATTAGGGTTGCCGAAAAAATTACGGTGCAAAAAAATAGGGTTCTCAAAAAATTAGCGCTGCCAACAAAAATTAGTTCCCAAAAAATTAGGTTTCAAAAAATTTAGCGTTGCACCGAAAAATACCGTGGGCAAAAATGACCCATGGAAGACGGGAGAGTTGCGTCGAAAAAAAGTTTAAAGTCCCAAAAAGGTCAGCCAAAAGGTCAAGGTCAGGTAAAAAATTGGGCTCAAAAAGGTCAAAGCCCAAAAAAAGTTAAGGAAGGTAGCTGAGTAAAAAATTGGGCTCAAAAAGGCCTCAGGTAGGTTCCTGGACACCTGTGGTCAAAATGACCAACACGAGCGAATGCTCTTCCTACGACTTACTAACTTACTAGTTATCTACAACTTCCTAAAAGTTTATTAATGAAATTCATTGAAGAAGATATTAAAAATAACTTTGTTTGAGGTTAATAAAAACAGGTATTTCTTTTAATCATATATATATATATATATATAATATATATATATATATATATAATAAATTTATATATATATAAATAATTATATATATATAATATAATATATATAATATATATAATAATATATATATTATATATATATACTATATATATATATTTATATATATATATATTATATATATATAATATATCATATATATATATATATATTATATATATTATATATATATAGATATATAATATAATATTATAATATATATATACTAGTATATTTATTAATTTAACGACTACTACTAATGATTATACTTCAAGGATTATATCTTCCGAATATATAATATATATATATATATATATATAATATATATAGTTATATATATATATAATATATATTATATATATATATATATTATATAGATATATTTATATATATAATATATATATATATATATATATATAAATATATTATATATATTATATATTATATATATATATATATATATATATTAAATAATTATATATATATATATATATATATAATATATATAATATTATATATATTATATATATTAATAGATATATAACATTACTACTAAGATTTACCCAGGAATATATCATTCAATATATATATATAATATATTAATATATAGTATATATATATATATATATTATATATAAATTATATATATATATATATATATATATATATATATATATATATATATATATATCAAAAATATATATATAATATAATATATTATATATATATATATATATATATATATATATATATAAATATATATATATATATATATATATATATATATATAGTTTATATAATATATATATATATATATATAATATTTATATAATATATATATATATATATATATATATATATATATATATATATATAATATATATTATATATATTATATATATATATATAATATATATATATATATATATAAATATATAATAAATATATATATATATAATTATATATATTATATCAGGGAAGGCATTTGAGTGTCAAATTAAATACAAGTACAATAGAAAATTCATAAAAAAAAAAAACGCTTACTCGTCGGAGAGCTGATAGATATAGACCTAGTTAGGATATGATACTTTTTGTAAAAGACCCTTTATTTATACATATATATAGATATATAATATAGATATATAATAAATATAATATATATATATAATATAATATATATATATATAATTATATATATAATATATAAAATATATAATATATATATATAATATATAATATATATATTGTTTAAAATTGAAAACCTTTCGTCTGACCTTCGATATTCGATTAATCGATAATATAATATATAATATATATTATATTATATATAATTATAATATATATACTATAAATATATATATAATATATATATATATATATATATATATATATTATATATATATATCATGGTTAAATGGGAGCTTGTTTTCGCCCCATCCAGGAGAGAGACATGCGTATCGTCATGAAAACTCTCATTCTCTATTACTCTTACTAGTTTTCATTCTTCTCGGGAATCGTCAGGGATATATCGACAGCTAATGCGCAACTTTCAATAAAAGAAAAGCACAACTGCTTGGTTTCCTACTGCATAAAAATTTCTGCCCTTGCCAAAAAACAAATCTCTAGACAATTTTGTAAATCTGCCTTTCCTCCTTATTCGCTCTGACGTTCTGTTGCTAACTCTCCTTCTGAAAAGCCAATCTCTTCGCTCCTTTTTCATCTAATTCTACCCTGAACGATTCTCCTCCTACTCCTACTCCTTCTCTTCTCAGGTTTCCATGTCTTATACCTGATGATTACACATGACGTTGCTGCATGGATCTGAGATCTATGAACCGCCAGTAAGGCTATGGCCAGATGGCATTCCTCCCCGTGTGTTTTGTGGGAGTGTGCTTCTGAGCTGCCGCCTGTCCTCGTTCAACTCTACTCTTCATGTCTTAATACTAATACTTTTCATCAGTGCTGGAAAGCGCGCATATGTCCACCCGATCCCGGAAAAAAGCGTAGCCGCTCTGATACTTCAAACTATCGCCCTTAAGCTCTTCACTTGTATCTATCAAAATCTTTGAAATCTTCTTAACTTCATTTCCTGGATCACGAGCTCATTCCCTTCTTCAGATCACCAGTAGCTTTCTCGCTCAGAGGTCAACTAGGGAATACTTTCCTATCTAAACTGATTTATGTCTTCTGCCCTAGGACCATGGGATTCTTGCGTGTGGCGCTTGACATATCCAAGCTTTTGACCGGTTGGGACGCGTCACTGCTCTCCAAGCTCCCTTCCTTTGGTTTTCCTCCTTCTCTTGCTTACTCTTGTCTATTTTCTCTCGATCGCTCTATATCAGCAACTCGTTGATGGACGACTCTTACTCCTTTCCTGGTAGACTGTGGGTTCCCCAAGTTCTTCTCTATCTCCAACTTTATCCTACTTTTCATCAACAATCTCCTCAGCTGTACTTCCAAACTCTGTTCACTCTATGCGATGACTCAACCTCACTCTTCTACTCACTCAATCTGCTCCCTCTTTCCTTCTAGATTTGCTCTCGTCTTCACTTCTGATTCTTATCCTTGTCGCATCGGACTGGGATTTCCCGGTGGGTCACCGCAACCTTGTAAAAATTCAACTCTTATAAACTCTCTACATCTCCCTCTCAAAAAACAACCTCCAACTTTCCTATTTCCTTCGAGGGCTCTAACGTCTCTCCTGTGAATAAAATAAACATCTTGGTCTTAACATAAACATTAAATTGTCTTGGAAACCTCATATTCCAAGTGCTAAGATGCCTCAAAAAACTGGGAGTCCGTTCACGGTGCGGAATTTTTCCTCCTGCACAAAGTGCTCCCAGTTGTATAAGGGCCTATTGCCCTGTATGGAGTACTGTTCTCACATTTAGGAGGGAGAACTCGGTTCCACCCTTCTATTGAAAGGTTGGTCTAGAGCTAGATACTAATAAAACTTTCCCTACTTCA
>JABUQX010106519.1:32500-34598 GCA_015478945.1 Trachelipus rathkii | reverse complement strand
GCAACACGGATTCAGGCCAAATAGAAGTGTAATTGACTTGATATTCTCTTTAAAAATGATAGTGGAGAAGAGCATAGAATGGAATAAGGTAGCATATATCGCATTTATAGATCTAGAGAAAGCTTTTGATAGAATACAAAGAGAGAGATTGTGGATGGTGATGGAAGACCCTGCATATGGAATAAATAAGAAGCTGATAAGGATAATAAGGAATATGTATGAAAACCCCATAAACACGGTTAGAACGGAGATGGGAAGGGAGAAATGGTTTGAAACGAAGACTGGAGTAAGGCAGGGCAGTGTGCTGTCCCCTTTACTTTTTGCATTATATCTGGACAACTGCTTGAAGAGGATATGTGTAAGAGAGGATAGGGAATACACCTTTGTATACGCTGACGACGCGGCTGTGGTGACAAAGGAACAACACGAACTACAAGCTGCTGTGAATTCTTGGAATGAAGTTATGATGGAGTGGGGAATGAAAATAAACAGGGAGAAGACGGAGAAATGACGATATCGAGACAGGGAGAAGACGGAGATAATGACGATATCGAGACAGGGAGAACACGCGGAGATATGGATGGAAGGTACACAGTTAAAACAGACCAGCAGATTCAAATATCTAGGAGTAATATTCGATGAGAAAGGATGGATAGATTCAGAACTGAGGGAAAGAATAACAAAATATTCAAAGAATGTGGGAATGTTGTACCCATTGATGATGCAGAGAGGAGTGCCAGTAGAGGTAAAAGTGACTATATATACAACCATCCTACGACCAATATTACTATACGGGTCGGAATGTTGGGTACTTAACACGATGCAGAAGAGTAAAATAGAGGCTTGCGGAAATGCGAGTGTTAAGATTAATAAGATGAGTAACGCTGAGGGACAGAGTTAGAAGTGAAGCAATAAGAGAAGAGCTCGGAGTCCGCCCAATAATGGAATGTATTGAAAGAAACCAGCTGAGATGGTTCGGTCATGTGCAGAGAATGGAGGACTTTAGATACCCCCGAAGACTACTTAATTGGAGACCTATCGGAACGAGACCAGTGGGAAGACCAAGAAAAAGATGGAAGGATGCTGTGGAAGAAGCAATTACGTCGAGGGCATAAATGATGGAGAATGTGAGAAGACGGCTCTATTTGAAGACCGGACGTCTGGAGGAGCCAACACTCGACAGGATCTACGCTAACAAGATGGATGTGTGAGACAACGGTGAGAAGAGCTACAGCGAAAAGGAATACATATTTGGAATCCTTGTAATAAAATTTTAGTTCAGAATAAATTGTAAAAAAAAAAAAAATATAATAATAAATAAATAAATATTGGCTAATTTTTTTTTGAATTAATAATAACAATAATAATATATATATATATATAATAATATATATATAATATATTATATATAATATATATTATATTATATATTATATATATATATATATTATATACTTATATTATATATATATTATATATATATATAATATAATATTATTTCGTAAAGGTATTACACGCATGTAGGGGGCTCGAGCGACGGGGAAAACACAGGGGGGACGTTTTTCATACCCCGTGGGAGGGGCCGAGGAACCCCCGCGACACCCAATACAAAGAGCCGGGGGTCCCGGAGACCCTCCCCGGAGGGGGAATTAGTCCTACCAGTAGTCCCCGGAAGGTCCGAAGACCCGACTCCTTGCCATCGGTGCCGGTAAACCCTTGGGGTTATTTCCTTTAGTTAAAAAAAAATAAGCGAAAGTTATAGAAAGTCTATTTATTTTAACAAGTAACCAATAAAAGGTCTCTAAATAGGCTCTTTAATCATATTAATATAATTATTAACAATAATTTTTTTATTTTATTTTTTTTACATTTTTCTATCATTGACGATAAATGGGTTCTAACTTTTTCTTCCATTTTAATTCTAGCTATTTCAGTTTTGAGAATATTATTTATTTATATTTTTTTTTTATTTACATTTTCCGCACTTAAAATTGGACAAGCATTCCAGCAATGTATTCCTTTCCCTGTGCTATTGTAGTTTTATTGAGTTATAGTTGTCGCTTTAAAACCAAAATTTCACCGTTATTTTCAAACATAT
>JABUQX010106519.1:22500-25000 GCA_015478945.1 Trachelipus rathkii | reverse complement strand
CCTATCCTCCCCTCCTATCCATTCCCCTTCCCCTCCCTTAACCCTCTCCCCTAACCCCTCCATCTTCTTCCTTTTTTTATTTACTTCTTTCCAGAATATCTTGCTCCCTGATTCAAAATTTTCTGTCACTTTTCTACACCATTCATTATTTGCATTTCTCTTCGCCCTCTCCACTGCCCTCTTTGCTTCCACTCTAACCCTTCTATATTCCTCCCAGCTTTCCCTTCTCCTATTCCCCAACCATTTCACATAAACCTCTTTATATATATATATATATATATATATATATATAGTATTTTTATAATATATATATTATATATATATATATATATATATATATATATATATATATATATATATATATATATATATATATATATATATATATAATTCTCTGTCAGATTGAAAAAGTATTTAATTATGCTCATTGTTTATGAAGGATAATTATGTATAATTATATGTGTATTTTTTAGCATTTAGTATTTGTATTTTTATATTGATTAACATTATATTAACTAATGCTTTGATTTCATTTCAAATCCTTTATTAAGCCTTTATCTTTGGCTTTTTAACATACATTATAGAATCTATAACATCAGAGCATAAATTAAAAATAAAATTTTATTATAAAAAACACTGAGAAGCAACGGGGGAAAAATACAAATTTTTACAAGGTTATATTAAAGCAAGTAGCAACACCTCCCTATTTTTCTGAAGTACGTGTCGGTAAAGAAAACTGAAAATTTTATATTATAATCTATAAAATAGGTGAAAAGAAGATGTAATAAATTTATTTTTAACATTTTCTTAAAAACCAAAGTAGTGTGTTTTTTTTAACATTTTTTATATTAAAATACATAAAGATTTGGATTTATCGATTTATCGGTTATCGCCTTATCGGCGATATTTTTATCACGAGTTATCGGATATCGGTTATCGATGATAAGGTTTTCGTTATCGATTTATCGGTTATCGCGATAACATTTTTCGTTATCGTGCCCACCTATGTATATATATATATATATATATATATATAAATTGCATAATAAAGACAACCAACCAAATTACGAAATCCGGAAAGAACGCTCATAGGAGAGTAAGATGGCAAGAAACCAACCAACTAACGAAACAATCCCTATGCTGTAAGTCGTAGTTTGACAAAGACTGTCACAATGAAAAAACATCGTCAGAGAAGAGGAACGTGCTATAGGAGTTATCCCACTGTCGGAAGTAGGGCCATCTCAGAGACAAGGTGGGCTCAGCAACTCGGGTACACCAAATCGACTGTCAGTCGAATCCCTTCGTTGGTTCATGGACGGCAGCAACCAACCAGTCGACGATGGTCAGGATCGCCCCGAGGCGACGTACGAGAGAGATGACAGATTTCGTCTGTCTGGCAGTCTTCGGTGATCGTTTTCCAAAAACAAGCGTACAAGCTAACGAAACAGGCTCCGTAGGTCAGACATTGTGCCCATTTCCGGTGTACAGGAGAGAAGATGACAGAAGAACGGTGGAGTACGTATTACAAGCTTGCCATCGGTCCGTCTCCTGATTAGGGAGCATTGGTTGCGATTTCATTTTTCACAAGCGTATGGAGATTGGACACTTCACAGATGAGTCGAGGTTCACACTACATGGATCAGATGGACGTCGGCGAATTTGGAACGCTGCAGGTGAGCACTTCATGCTTGCAATATCTCTTCAGGATTCTTTTGGAAGGTGACTCTGTTGATGGGTGGGGCATGTTGCATGTTTGATGCTCGCACGCATTGCATATCGGAGCAGAGGAACGCGAACAGACTGAAAAGGTATGCAAAGAGACATCCTCAAGTGTATATAGTGCCTTTCGCGTCCTTCATTGGCATCCATTTTTTGTTACTCCATGACAACGCTACACAGCACACTACTGCACAGTCGTCCACGGTACTACACAAAGTAGGAATCAGGACTCCTGGCCATTTCTGCGATTAGCCTGGACATGATCCACAGTTGAACATGTTTGGGAATTTTTGTTGGTAGGCTGTTCGAGCACGGGAACCATGCTCCGTCCGACACTCAGGGAGCTTGCAAAAAACGCTGTTGACAACATCCCGCAGGAGACCATCTCCAAAGGATCATCATTCAATGCCGATCGCTTTTGAGGAAACGTTGAAAGAGGCCAGAGGGGGTACAAACCCATTATTTAGACACCTTTATGCTGCCTTTCCACATTGTAATTTGTAGAATATTGTGTTGATTAATAAAATCATGCAATATGCCAATTATTTTCGTTTTCTTTATATTATGCCATTTATAATTCCCTACACACTGTCAGTTACTATCGGTTTATACATCTTATAACCCATGTGGAATACCCCGAGTTAGGTATGGAACAAATAAAACCCAAAGCTAGCCCCTACATTTCCCATATGAAAGAGTTTAAATTAAATTTACTGGTAATGCATTAAATTTTGCTCCGAGTTTTAGATATTAATATATATATTATATATATATATATATA
>JABUQX010106519.1:15000-20000 GCA_015478945.1 Trachelipus rathkii | reverse complement strand
CTTCTACTGTACTTCGCCCTTCAATAAACTTAAACTGGGATCGGGCTTTTAATCGAGAGACCTTAGATGAAATTCATTATTCAGATATCAAAATAATTTTTTACATAAATTAATTAGAAAAGTTGTGTTTATTTCATCTTTATTTTCTCTCTCTCGATTGAGTGCGTACGGTCCTTGTTTGAGTTTGTTATCACAATAGGAAATTTAAGAGATTGTCAAGTTTAAATTTAAATTATTTTGTAGTCTATAAGATCATTTTTTAAATTAATAATAATAATGGCTGAAATAAATTCAGAATGGCTTGTAGAAATTTCGCAGGTTAAACCTAGCGAAAATCTTTCCGCAGAAAAAATTGCCGAAACTATTGAAAAGTGTAAATTAGAAACGAGAGAGTTTATTCTCAAACGCGCTTCTTGTAAGCGAAAAATAACAAATGCTCTTAAAACTATTAATAAGTTTAATGTTGACACGCAAACTAAATTGGATGAAAACACAAAAATTGCTTTGTTTTCGATCAAGGAAAATTTAGAGTTAATTATGCTGATAAATGAATCTATAATGCAAGTTTATAGTAAATACGATTTATTTGTTTTAGATGAATCTTTGTTTGGTAGAGAGATAGATGGGCAATTTGAGTATCAAAATGATATTAGAATTAAAATCAGTAGAGTAGAAAATTTAGCAAAAATTAATGAACAACATATTCATAATAATGCTTCAAATGAAAATGCTTTGCCATTAAAACGTGAACCTAACCCTCCTGCATTGAAATGCATGATTTTTCACGGCAATGAGGATAGGGACAAATTTAATTCATTTCTTTCACAGTTCGATAATTTAATAGGATGTAAGTCTTCACTGACTGATAAAGCTAAATTGTCATACCTTAAATCATATTTGCAAGATTATGCTTTTCAGGTCATTCAGCATTTAAGTAATACCAATGAAAATTATGCCATAGCTTTAAACTTGCTAAAAAAGGAGTTTTTAGATATACCTTATATAGTAGATGAAATTTTAACTAAAATCATTCGTGCTCCCAATATTGAGGAATATCAGTATGAGAAAGCACGCACATGGTTAAATGACGTCAGAGCTATGACATACGATTTACAAAATTTCAACTTAGATTTTTTCATTCACGAAACTCCGGGTTGCGTATTATTAAGTAATATAGTTTTCAGCAAACTTCCTGTTTCCTTAAAACGAGAACTTGTTAATAAATGTAATTCAATGTACCCATCTATTAATCACATTTTTGACTATTCATTTGAAATATTAAAAATATTTTCTAGAACAAAATTTCAGAAACCTTTTTTTGCTAATAAAACTTATTTCCAAAATAAAAATTCAAATATCGTAAAAGCTAAATCCCAAAATAAAACTAATGTTAATTTTAGTAGTAATAGGGAAGAAGTTGTAGCTGAAAACCAGGTTAATTTGAGTACTAAAAAGATTTGCAAATTTTGTCAAGAAGAACATTCTATGTTTAAATGTAAAAATTATGCAACCAATAAAGAACGAGTTGCTCAATGTAAGAGTCTGGGCTTATGTTACAGATGTAGTAGTGATAAACACCTTGCTTCCTCATGTTATGGTCTTCAAAATAAATTACGTTATCCTTGTTTCATTTGTAATTCTCACTCTCATATTTCAGCTTTATGTAATAAATCTCTTCTAGCAGATTGTGAGAAAAAGGGTGGAGCCGGAGATGGAGAAACATCAAATCAGAAGATACAGGGAAAACTTGTAAGTAATATTGCTATAAATATTGGGGAGGTTGCTTTGCAGCAAAATTTGCTACCTACAATGTCTTTAAAACTTAAAAATAAAAATAAAAATGCTATTTTACATTGTGTCACAGATTTAGGATCACAATGTAGTTTTTTAAAGCCTAGTGTATTGCGGAAACTGCAAATTGATGAAAACAGTGTAAAAGATAGCACTAATGAAATAAAAACATTTTTAGGGTCACATCATAAAATATTAAAAAGGGTCTACATAGACACTCTTATTGAAGATAAAATTTTAAAGCTTCCTTTTTTCATTGATGACGTAGATCTTGACTTTTCAGTGGAAGGTTTGGATCAGGCTGTTCATGACATGAAAATGAGTAAGTATAAATTATCTAATAAATTTCTCACAAACGTACGAAATAACAAATTTGAAAATATCGAAGGATTAATAGGGGTCGATATTTTACAGCATTATAGCAAGTTTACTTTTACCCAATGCATGAAAGGTACAGCTATCGAGGTGAGTGATGGTTTGATTCCCTTAGGGGATATCAGAAATTTCTTAAATGAAGATCAGTCAAATATAACTGATCATGAAACTGCATTTCAGGAAGAGTCGCCTGTGTCATGACTAGGTTATGATATAATCGATTCTTCTAAACAAAATATCGAAACTCCAACTGTGACATCAAAAAATAAAATAAATTGTTCAAAGTTAGTACATGACATTATAAATCCTATTATTTCTTATTTCAATCCTCTGAATTTTGTAAAAAATAATCCAGACTTAGATTTAGGTTTAGAAAATTTGTATAGTTTAGAATCTATAGGTATTGTTGATAGTAATGATATCAGCGATATCGATAAAAAACTCATACACGAGTTTGAAAATGGAATAGAGCTGCGTGATGATAGTCATTATTATGTGGAGTTACCTTGGTACAAGGACAAAATTAACAAAGTACCTTCTAACTACCACGTAGCCATTTCAGCAGTAAAGCGAGTGTATAAAAATTTAAAAGATCGTGATTTAATCGATCGATATTCTGAAGTATTCACACAACAATTAAATGAAGGTATAATCGAAAAAATAAATGTGCTTCCTGAACAACTAAAAAATTATGTCTGGGTACCACACAGACCAATAATAAAGGAAGTGCAACAGGTAACTACTAAGATCAGACCGGTATTTAATTGTAGCCTCAAAACAGACGCAAATCCATCTCTGAATGAAGCTGCTTTTCCGGGCATTGATCTTATGAGTTCTTTATTTAAAATATTATGTAATTTTAGGTGTAACAAATATATTATCGTTTCAGATGTAAAATCTGCCTTCCTTCAGATCAGATTAAAATTAGAAGAAGACAAAAATCGATTGGCATTCCTATGGTATGATAAAAATCAAGAATTAATCGCATATCGATATGCCACGATTATTTTTGGTATGGCTTCTTCTCCATTCATCTTGAATTACGTCATCAAATATCACACAGATAAGTATACTAATGATCTTTGTTCTCATGTTTTAAAAAATTTTCTTTATGTAGACAATCTCATTTATAGTCATTCTGATGAAACTATTCTTGAAACCCTTTACAGAGAATCGGTTGAAAGGATGGAAGAGGGTGGATTCTATTTACGGTCCTGGAATACGAATCATAAAAGGCTCAAAGACCTCATGATAGAAGACGACCGTGCTGAGATGCATGGTTGTGAAAACGAAAGAATTTTGGGATATCTATATAATATGGAAGCGGATACAATGGCTCTTGATAATTTCAACATAGCAGGTAGTATCGAAACTAAACGTGAGTTATTGTCCCAAATATCCAAGGTTTTTGATCCCCTGTCATTATTTTTGCCTGTAACTATAAAGGGTAGGCTTCTGATGAGACAAACTTGGCAGGTTCAGACTCAATGGGATGAAAGGGTAAGTTCCGATATTTCTGCACAATATCGAAAATTGAGTAACGATTTGATCTTGCTTAAAAATCTTTCATTTAATCGATTTGTTTTCGATTATGATAACAATGCTACTTTAAATATATTTTGTGATGCTTCAGCATTAGCTTATGGCTTTGTAATGTATATTGCCTCTGAATGTAAATCATATATATTATTATCGAAAGCAAAAGTTGCTCCTTTAAAAAATAGAACTTTGCCTACTCTTGAGCTATTGGCAGTATATTTGGCATTTAAATGTCTTCCTCAAATACTTTCTGCTTTCAATTATAACTTTAAAGAAATAAACATATTTGTCGATGCTCAAATAATATTAGCTTGGCTTCTATCTCCTAAAATTAAAACTAAACAAATTTTTATAAGAAATAGGTTGAGCGATATTAAAAATAAAAAATCGGAAATATTAAAGGAATTTAGTTCAACGATTAATTTCCTCTATGTAGAGACCTCACAAAATCCGGCAGATTTAGTAACTAGGGGAATTTCCTTTAGGGAATTTTCCAATAAATTTCAAATATGGGAAAAGGGACCATCTTGGCTTTCATTAGATAAAAACCAATGGCCCAAGCATGAATTAAAATGTTTATCAGAAGAAAGTAAAATGCTAATCGATACACATATCGTAACCAATATCGTTTTAAAAAATGATTCTGTAGAACCTATTTTGGATATTAATAAATTTTCAAGTTTGCATAAGTTACATAGAGTAACAGCATACGTGTTCCAATTCATTTTCAAAACTAAAAAGCAAAATAAAGATTTCCATCTTAGAAGTAAAGAATATTGGTTAAAAATAATGCAAAATATCGATTTTCAAAAAGAAATAGCATTCTTAAAATCACCTTCTGACAAAGTCCCAGAATTGGTTAAAAGATTAAATTTATTTTTGGATGACAATGGTTTTTTAAGAACCAGAGGTAGAATAGCTAAAACTAATTACTACGATTATAATATTATTAATCCTATTTTGCTTAGTAAAAAACACCATCTCACAAAGCTCATTGTTTCTGATTGTCATCTTGCATGCAAACATTTGGGACTTCAAACTACATTAAATATGGTACGTTTGAAAGGGTTTTGGATCACTAAAGCACGTCAAACAGTCAAAAACATCATTGAGTCTTGTCTTATTTGCAAAAAATATAATTCTTTCACTTTCAATTATCCTAAATTTACAAATTACACACAAGCTCAAATGGACTTTTTCAGACCATTTAAGCATACTGGAGTTGATTTCACCTCTCATTTTTGGATAAAAGATGGCTCTGTAGAAAAGAAAATGTATATATTAATTTATACTTG
>JABUQX010106519.1:0-2500 GCA_015478945.1 Trachelipus rathkii | reverse complement strand
GGGAAAGTGAGACCGGAGTTGGAAACGCTGGTTCTAAGAGGATGGAGAGACCACAGTAGAGATTCATGTGTGATGAGGCACCCGCCCAGGAGGGATGCACAGATGACCTGAAAATGAGGATGAGCTGATTGGAGTCGGATGGGATCGTGATGGATATAACAAAGATGGAAGCGCGAGGGTTGAACACCACTGAACAGGCTCGTTAAAGCCTGATCTGGAGAGAGGATGTTAAGATGCTAACGATATAATATATAATATAATATATAATTATATATAATAATAGTATATATACTATATATATACTATATTATATATATAGTATATATTAGTAATAAATATATAGGGTGAACTTATATGAAGTTAATTAGGTATAGAAATAATAAAAAATAAAAAACTCACTCATATATCCACTAATCTCATCGTCATGATCTATGTCCATCACTTATACTATTTAATAACAAGTATATATATATTATATAATAAATATATAGTAGTTAGGAGTTAGATTATATATGAGGTATACTAAGGCAGTGTCTCTAATATAACTAGGTAACTGATTCTTATAATATGAAATAAAAGCTAGTTTATATAATAAATGAATATATATTATTTATAATAAATATAAGTATAATATATTATATATATATATATATTATATATACATAATTTTAAGTACAAAACTGTTACAATATATGGGTTAAACATTTCCGCATCACTCATCTACTTTAAGATGCCCATCCGCGATACCTGCAATCCTGCTGATCATCTTTATAATATCCGCTATCCTGCTATGCCGCAAACAGTTTCAAATTATATGACATCCGGATCACCATCAGCTAATATAATATAATATATATATAATAAATAATAATATATATATAATATAGTATACTAATATATATTATATTATACTACAACTATATATATATAAAATATATATATATAATATAAATTATATATATTATACATATTAACTTATTATAATATATATATTAATATTTATAGATATAATTATTATTATATAATATAATATAATATATTAGTAATTATATTATATATATAATATATTAATAAATTATTATTATAAATGGTAAGATATATATAATATATAATAATATAACTCAAATATTATATGAATGATAGTATATATAATATAAGTAAATAAAATGTATACGATTATTATATAAGATTTTTGAAGAATCAAATAGAAGTGAACAACGTTGCCAAAGAAAAAACAGCAAGAAATCTTCTACGGTAGTCTTGAAAATCATATATGTCAAAATTTCACACCTCACTTACAGGTTACTTTTCTTAAATTCTTAAAAATTAATAACTATATTAAAATTGTATGTTCAATAGAATACGTCTTTCACTATTATTTAAGTATAGTTAGCCATATGAATGTTAATAAACCATATTTTTAAACCAATAAAAAGATAATTACTTTATCGATTACGCCATTAATATTTTTAATTGTTAAGTTTACTGTATGTTTACTATTTCTATAGCGAATACACTCCTAAAGTTTATAAATAAATAAATTTAAAGAAAAGCTGAGACTCAATAATTTACATCTAGTTTAAAGCTCATCGCTGACGAAAGATTATACTAGATAAATCTAGCAGCCACTACTCAAAAGATTCTTCTTTAATATTGTACATCAATATTTTTTTAACTTACTTTGTCTCTTTAAATTATATATTGTTGTATAGTGAGACTATATGATACGCACTAGGTATAGCTTCTTAGGTGAACACGCAAATAATTAGCTACTACTATAACAGTAGAGTATTGTGCGAGATTATCACTATCAGCTTTATTAAAAAGTGTATTATCTCGCGCCCGAAAAGTCTATACTTATTTACTCAATACGTTGACTTAATAATAAACAATATTATAGGGGATAAATTAATACTATTTATTACTATATAAATATATATAATAATATATATGTAATTGTTCCTTATCCTACCTAAATATTTAATATAATAGTTAATTAAAATATTATCTATAATTAAATATATAAAATAGTATTTATATTATAACTCAATATATTTTATCAACGGTACTAAAATGATAAATTATACTTAGTGTTTTTATATTGTGAAGAAAGTAGTGAGTAAGAAATATAATTAACAACATATATATTGTATTACTTAATGTGAGTTGTCTATTTGTATTATTCTTTATATAATTATTATATTAAACGTAGAGGTATCTAAATATTTTCATAACTTTACACATAAGTTTATTCAATATAAATAAACGTATAAAGTTAGCGTTTATATAACATTGTTATTATACTTTCTTATTAATATAGCTTCTTAATTATTCGTAAATGATGCACCTACTATAAAGTTATATATATTAGTACGCTATGTATATAATTAAGTAGTGTATTATATTATAATATATTATATTATCACTGATAATTATAGATATATAAGTATAAATAGTAATTATTATAGTAATTATATATATAAAATTAATTAAAATATAA
>JABUQX010106518.1:0-17146 GCA_015478945.1 Trachelipus rathkii | reverse complement strand
CAATAATTTTATTGTTTTAGTCTTAAACTTAAATAATATTTACACCTCAAATGTTCTTATGGTTATGAGACAAAGGTATTAAAAATGACAAATTAACTTCTTTAATTTTATTTACCTTCACCTCCCTAGGACCGCAAAGTTCATGACCTTAATTGAGGCTTGACCCTTCAATCCAGTGGAACTGTCATTCAAGAAGACCTATTGTGCAGGATTCAACTGGCGCTGTAGTGGGCCCACCCATTCTGAGGGGTAAGATAGTCTTTATCAATCGAGTCTTCCCCTATTTTGAATCAGCTTTTCGAATATCCTGCTCAAAGTCTCTGAGGGGATAAAACTCGGATTTAATGAGTGTTAAAACATCTCATTCGTGTAAGGATCATCAGCTAAATCCAGTGGCAGCATCATTGAAGGAATGAACCACCTAATGATGAAAAAATAATTAAAGTAATAAATCAAATATATTAAATTTAAATAAAAATCTTTTTAAAACGTAAGACGCTAAAGTCGCTCATATAACCGATTTAAAAAATTAGGAGTATCAATTAGAAATAAATATTATGTTGCTGTATTTTTCACCGATATAACCTAATTGCTCCTCTGCTGACTGAACTTTGACCTGGAACGCCTCATCCAAGACGCTTGCGAAACTCACTCTCCCTTGAACTGGAGCGACGGCGCTTGCCAAGCCCTTCAATGGCTGCAGAGAGGGGAGGGAGAGAAGTCATGTGCATTCTTATATAAAAAATAATACAAACTTAATTACAAATTTTTAAATTTCTTTGGATATACATTGTATAAAAAGATCAAGACTGGGATACAAGAGTGGGGTTTAATCTATGATAACTAAATACAACCACCAGTTTAAGTGTTGTGACTTATCTAAATTATTAATAATTAATAATTAAACTTACATGCTCTGTAATGCTGATTGAGTGGGGGGACTGCGTGCGTAGGAAAGCCCTCTTCCTGATGCGTATGTTAACTTAAGCAACACATCGTGTGATCTTTAAGAGACACCCACGCAACTTTTCTCATCACTCCTCAAAATTATATTTTCATAAAGAGACAGGTTAATAATAATATAGAAGTTTTTAATTTTTTTAGAATTTACTAATTAATAGAAAACTAGAGTTCAATCATGGGAAAAATTCAAAAAAAAGTAATAATTAGATTATTTTAAAATTTATTTGAGGTTACTTTATCAGTCTATTACTCTTTACATAGCTCTTCAGTCCTTTAGTCTTTAGCATCTTTACCTATAGGCATGGACGGAGTTTCGTACCTCTCAAGAGTGGAGCAAATACTTTCAACTCTTACGCATCCTCGTTGCCTCTTGTGCCCTTGGTTTCCAGTATCCATGCGTTCCTCACAAATCAAGTTACAGTGACAGGTCAGTAAGGAAATCTTGGCTGTCCATGTCACAGGCTCTCATTTTTAAATGAAGAGCTGCCTCCTTAAACGACTACTACATGCACGGAACAGAATGTCTCAAAACACCTCTGTTCCTAGTCCAAACTTATCCAGATTTAATATTATTAATTATTTAGGTTTTATACTTTATAAAAATTATTAAAAAATTTCAGTATCTGATAAATTAATAAAAGTTTAATAATCATTATATAGTTATCCTATATAATCTCAGAAGATAGTTATAAGAATGATATGTCATATGATTCGAAACTATTAATATATATATTATATCATATATATATTATATATATATATATATCATATATTAATATATATTATATGTATTATATATAATTATATAATATATATATATATATATATATAGTAATATATATATATATAATATATATATATATATAATATATTATTATTATATATAATATTATATATATGTTATTAATTTCGTTATATATATTATATTATGTAATTAATTAACTTTAGCAAATTAGAACATATATCAGTAAATATAAATTATATAATTATTACTAATTACTTATAACATAATAATAATATACCTAATTATAAAATAAACATGCACAAGAAACATCACCAAAGGAAATTTTTTGAATAAAGGTAGGTTTAAACAGGATGCACTTTTCTTCTTTTAGCTTTTGACACATCTTATTCATATAGGTATTTGTGTAAGACTAAATATTATTACATTCTCATCACAACATGCACGCCTTTTCATTACCAATATAAACCGTTTTCGAAAGTTGACTTAGTCATCAGGGAGAACGGAGTTTGGGTGTTCCACTTAAATTAATTAAAAAAATTCCTTAGCCGAAACGATAGCCGCAGAAAAATGCAGTGGGTCGTTGGCTTGTCCGACTATTTAAAAAAAAAATTTCGCTACGATACGCTATAAGAATTGATAGTCGCCGTAGCCCATTAGCCGAAGACCGAAATTCGTTGCGCTGCCCAGCTATGAAACCGATTAAGATTTCGGAGGGAAACTCGGTCATTAAATATTATTACGTCAGTGCTTGTCAAAACATTTTAATTTAATTTAAATGTAAATAAAATTTTTAATAAAAAATTATAGATTAATATAAATTAGAGGAAAAAAAATTCTAAAACATTTTATTGAAAATTCAAAACTTGAATTATATTTCCATGTTAATCCTTATTTCATCTATATAATAAACATTGAAATAAAAGAATTTATGATGATACATTAAATGTTTTAGTTTATAATAATAATAAATAAATATTACACTTTTTAACCAAAATAGGGTACTTTATTTTACCGATTACTACGCACATCACGTTTAACTTGTTGATAAAAAAATTTCCGACCTGTTAATTTTTTAACTAATACTAATCAATTCATAATTTAGCTTCAATAATATAAAATAACATGCTAAGGTTAAAATGAGAAAGTAATCGGTATCATGTTCAATTGATATTAACAAAAAAAAGGATTCAAATCATCTTACAGCTCAGTTGAAGAATTTAAAGGTTGATCCTAAATTAAATTTATATTCGACCTCTTACTCCACTAAACAATAAAATTTCGACTCCGACTACCACTTACACAGAGAATTTTCGGACTCGACTCACTGCACCAGAATTTTCAACTCTGACTCGACTCCTGTAAAATTACACACTCCACAGCCCTGCTTTATATTCACAGTATGTAAGCACATTTCTTAAAAAAATGATACAGTATTGATTTGCACTTTTTTTTTATTCTTTCACTAGATAGAAAGAAAGATAGATATAGAAAACATTAAACAAATGTCTTATAGTCTACCATACGTAAAATCTAAAATAAAATATTATTAAAAACAAAACAAAAATGGACATTTTTATATAAGGTAAGTTTATATTGACTGGTTTTCCCCTCTGCCCGACCAGGTTTCCCCCGAAATTGAAAACATTTAATAACTTTAAAAAATAAGTTTAATATTTTAAATTTTTACATGGAAAATGTTAAAAATAGACTTCCCCCAATACCATCTAAATCAAATTCTGATATCTTGTTCACAGTTCCACTAGTCTTAGGAGAGATTTTTTCAATTACAAAGTTTTCTTTTCCAAATGGGGGAAATTTTTTTGACTTGTAAGTGTAAGTTATTTACTTAAATTATTATATATGGTTAAAATATATTCTATTTACTACTTAAAAAAACCACTTTCTCTAATTGAAAAATGTTTTTATTTACAATATATATATATATATATATATATATATATATAATATATATATATATATATATATATATATATGTATGTATATATTATGTATCAAAAACAAAATAAGATTTAAAATTTGTAAAAGGACTATAATATATGATTATGCCGTATATATATATGTATATATGTATATATATATATAATATAATAATAATATATATGCTATATATATGTATATGTAATAATAATATGTAACCAATAACTAATAATATATGTATATATATATACAACCAACAATATGTATAATATAACAACTCTAATATACATATATGTATATATACTGCATCAATATATAACTCTTTCTCTCTTTGCTCCAACAATAATAATATTGGTACTTTGTAATGATTACAAACCATTCATATGTATAATATGCATATACCTAGATGTGTTTATATATATATATATATATATATATATACTCTTAATATATATGTATATATAAATTTCATATTACGTTTTAACTCACCATTAAAGCTACTAGGCTATATCGACTGATATATTATATATATATATATATATATATATATATATAATATATATATATATATATATATATATACTATATATATATATATATATATATATATATATATATATATATATATATATATATATATATATATGGGGCCTATATATATATATATATAAATATATATAACTATATATATATATATATATAATAACCAATATATATATGCTTATAACTATCAACTATATGCTGCTATATAAATATAACAACATATATATATATATATATATATATATATATATATATATATATGAAACTACTTGTACATAGTGTTATATTTATAGATATTTAAGCCCTTGGAATATTAAACACTTAGAAAAACTTTGCACTTTAATTACATATAAAAATATTTAAAAGAACTTTACAAAAATATATACATTGATAACTAGCTTTCACCTCGACGCGCGAGGCCTCTTCGGGTTATGGGAAATTACTTATTGTGAAGTTCGAAGAAGAAGGATCAATTTAGTTGGTTTTTATTTTCTTTGTTATGCTATTGAAAAAGTTTGATGATTTTAAATATTCGTTAAGAGGTGAAAGCTAGTTATCAATGTGTATATTTTTGTAAAGTTCTTTTAAATATTTTTATATGTAATTAAAGTGCAAAGTTTTTCTAAGTGTTTAATATTCCAAGGGCTTTAAATATCAAGTATATATATATATATATATATATATATATATATATATATATATATATATATATATATATATAACCTTAAATAATAACTATATATATATATATATATATATATATATATATATATATATATATATATATATATACCGGTATATATAATTCTGCTATATATATATATATATATATATATATATATATATATATATATATAACATATATATATATATATATATATATATATATATATATATATATATATATATAACTTAATAATAACAATAACTGCTATTTCATATATATATTATAAAATTTAAATTTTTATCGTCTGTTTCTGTTTTTTTAATAAAACCCTGGTGGGCCGGGCAGTTGCAACCACGACACACAAGAATCCTTTTTGCTTCCGAAATAGAGGTATGAGAATTTGTACTTTTCACCGGCTATCTTATATATTTTCTATTTCTCAAAGTTTTAGAATTCTTGTTTTTTTCCGTATGCTAGACATATGGGGCAACATTCTATCAAAATTTGGAAGCAATCCGCAACTATAGTTTTTATTTATGGATTTAGCAATTAGCATGCCAGGCTTTTATTCTTAAATCAAAGTATTGCATTTTTGTGACCTTGCTTTTCCTCGATGGCCTTCAGTCTTTAGTGACCTTTGAAGTGTGAGTTTACAAAGTCAATCTTTATTTATCAATTATAACTTGGATAAGTTTCGTGACCTCGTCAAATGAAAAGGTCAACTATGGGTCATAGTTTGACCTCTTGTTTTTCAACTTCGTAAACCTCAATGTTTTGCATCTTTTATTTTAGCCTGCAAACTTGATATTAGTCTCCCATAATAACCAGAATATTTTTTTCGCTTTGTTTGGAGTTTCATTTAAAAATTAATATTTATTCCTTACCTTATCAAGTTATAAATTATTAATGAAATATCTATGAGCACAAAATATGTCGTTCATGTATGTGATTGACATTAGACACGCCATTGTTAATTATTAACTAATTTTATTGAACAAACCACAAATTTTTATAAAATCAGATATTCATGTGTTATGGTTTCACATTTACCTTTTATTAATTATTTCATAATTTAAAACCAATCAAATAAATTGATGTTTTTTCAATTAATTACTCGTTGTCAACCGCTTTGGCAACCTCTCCGTTTAGTATAAAAGGTGAGGTAGCGATCGAAGCTCACTTTTTTCATAATCTGCTGCTTGTTACGAGTCTCTCCCCTTTAACTTGCCTCCCAGACTCCAACGTTTTGACCTTCATCTACGAGATCATTTTAAAAATGCAGTATTAACGTAACAAATATATTATGGGACGATGACGACTCTTCAAGTAGACCTCAATTCCCTCTTAGGAAACACTCCTAGCCATTGTTGTCAACCAAACAGTGAGCTTCCATTTTTATTGGTATTGGAAAGGAATAGCATCAATTTTCCATCCGACAAGGTTTAATTATTTTTATTCTCTAGTAAGAAATTTTGTGTTAAAGTGTAGGGAGCCTTCTGGGTGCTAATACTCCTTTTTTTTAACAGTTTTATCCACTACCCTTCTTTCCATTTCAGATATTTTAGTAAAAAGGCCTTATTTTGTCTGCGATTAGGTTAACTTTTGTTGGAGTAGAGTGTTGGGAATGAAAGTTTAGTCTCTAGGACTTTGACTTCTTTTTGTAAGAAAAGAAGTCGTATCCTTCGTGAACCCACAAGCTCTTCATCAATATTCCTTCGTCCTTATTTTAGGTTCCTTAAAAAGGACTTGATGTATCTGAAATAACCAACGTTTTGTTAGTATATTTGTTTCCACTACAAAATTGTTAACATTACGCGCTTTCACGATTCATAGTCCGAACCTTTATTTTGTTCTAATTAGTTCCGATATTTTTCCGATATTTTTTGTCCAGTTTTTTTATCATAAATGATGTATCAAAGCTTCATAGATTTTGGACTTTCTATCAATTCTAAACTCTCTCTGTCTTTTCGGTGTATCAATTTCAATTAATATATTGCCATTCACACTTGCAAAACAACCTATAATATACTATTTTTTTCATTTTTTGTTTTCACTTAAACTTTAATGTCGCACACAAAGAAAGAAGAGAAACGGTAAAAGTTGTAATGGGAAAATAGAAATTTATATCGATATATCGATGTTTGTATTCATAATCGGATTAGAATAAATTGTATAACCCTACTGATTATAAATTTTGGAAAGTAAAAATTTAAAAACTCGAAAAATAAAGTTAAATTAAAATACAAAAAAAAGAAAGAAAAATATTCGTGAAAGTTTGAAAGTAATAAAAAATATATACAAAAATTTGAAAGTAATAGTACAAACGGTTTGTAGATTAAAATCTCATTCGAAAATATATTAAAAACAATATTTGAAAATTGGAAAGTAAATTGAAAGTAAATAATTTTTTTTGAAAGTTGGAAAGTAAATTGAAAAATTCATAAATAATAAAAGTAATTATTGTCAAACATACAATGGAGGAGCGATTTATAAAAATATAAAAATTCGTTAGAATTTTTTCGTAAAAAGGTTTCTATGGTGATACAAAAGTCAAACAAAAGTCAACTACTTTTTCTTTCTCTAACTTTCATTAAAAATCATAATTGAAAGTACTTTTATATAGTTTTTATGAACTTAGATAATCTAGGTATATACCGTATATATATATATATATATATATATATATATATATATATATATATATATATATATATATATATATATATATATATATATTTAATAATTATATATATATATATATAATAACCTTTCACCTTTCTTTATATACTATATGCTATATATATATATATATATATATATATATATATATATATATATATATTTCAATGTATTAGACAAAATTTTTGAACTGATACATTGTCATGTAGTCGAGAAATTTTCAACTTTTCTTTGTAAAGTATCCGAGTCAAATAAATTTAGTATCTAATTGTATCAGGTTATTTTTAGATATAATGGTGATGGTAATATCTGAAAGTAATTGGTTCTTTCCCGGTGGTGGGGCAAATTTAGTCCCCCCCCTTGAGATATTTTTCATATAATTATCTTGTAGTATTAATTAGTCATCCCTCAAATAAATATTTGCTAATTCTGTCTTACGTTGAACCCCTCTTGTTCCATTAAATCTATTGGAACAGAGAAAAAGACGAAGAATAGATAAAGCTATTTTTCTGGAAAATTATTGATACAACTATATAATCCTATAGCTATAGTTTATATCAATATTATTATTATTATTATTATTATTATTATTATTATTATTATTATTATTATTATTATTATTATTATTATTATTATTATTATTATTATTATTATTATTATTATTATTATTATTATTATTATTTGTGTGGAGTTTTGGAGCTTCACACTATTAAAAGACTATATATATAAGAAGTATAGCATTGAAGTCGTCGTAGTACTAAATAAATAGTTAATTAAGAAGGTTGTTTGATAGTCTTGCTTACAAGCTAGCCGGGCCATTTAAAAAAAAAAAAAAAAAAAAAAAAATAATGAACAACTTAAAGATTTCCGATTTAGTAAAGAACTTTAATGGAGAAGAAGATATTGATGAGTGGATCATAAAGTTTAACCTAATAAAAGATTTGAATAATATTAAAAATGAGGAAAAAATTCTGCCTATGTTTTTAGAAGGAAAGGCATTGACAGTATATACTCAACTAAATGAAGATGCAAAGAAAAGCGGTAACGTTATAAAGCAGAAACTAAGAGAAGCCTTCGGGGAGGATCCATTCAATGCTTACTCAAGATTAATTAACAAAAAGTGGAGAGGAGAATCAGCAGATGTATTTATGATGGAGATACAAAAAATTGCAAAAACAATAGGGATTAAAGATGATTTAATGATTAAGCATGCGTTTATAAATGGAATGCCGGAATATATATGCAAGGAATTAAGGAAATTAAGAGACATTAAGGAAATAGAAATTGAAAAATTAATCGAACAAACAAGAGTATTGATTGGATTAAATGAGTACAAATGTTTGAGCAATAGATCAGGAATAAATAATGATCTAGTTAGAAATAATGATAAGGGATATTATCATTATCAAGAGGAGAGAAAATTTAGAAATTTTAATGACGAATATTATAGAGATAGATACAATAAATTTAGAGAAAATTGGAATTGGAATAAAAAAGAATGTAGGACATGCGGAAGATTAGGTCACGTCTCAAGAGATTGTTGGAAGGGTAATTCTAAAAAGTGGGAAAATAATAAAAATATTCAGGGAAACGAAGAAGATGGAGCTTATTTGCCGGAGGTAGCTTCATCAAGAAACTGAATATAGAATCCGGTGAATTACCTGTAATTAAGGTGTTAATAAACGGTAAAGAATGTAACGCACTTATTGATACAGGGTGCAATAAATCTCTTATTAGTAAAAAGATTGGAGGAGTTGGATTAGGAGATGTATGCGTGAAGGGGTTCGATGGTAAAATAATTAACACGATGGGGAGAAAAAAATATAATATTTTGTTGAACAACAAGGAAATTGAAACTGAAATGTTAATATTAAACGAAATTATAGAGGATATTGATGTTATTCTAGGAATGGATATATTAACAAAATTTGGAGAAATTATTATAGGAAAAGATGGTTTGAAATTCGTAGAAAATAAATGTGGTTTGCTAAGTGTTGATAATAATAAAGAACTAGTAGAAAAAAATGATGATATTATTATTGACGATAAAGACTTTGTGGGGTGGTTTAACGGCGATTTCTGGACAGTAAAATGGAAATGGAAAGACAAAGAACCTAAATTAACAAATAGAGTTAGTTGTTATCAAAACACTATAAAAGAAGGAATGAAGGAGAAGTTTGATGAAGAAATAATTGAATGGATAAAAGATGGAATTTTGGTACCATATAATGGAAAGGTGAATGGAATAATACCTTTAATGGCCGTGAATCAGGAAATAAAAAATAAGGTAAGGCCAGTGATGGATTTTAGGGAAATGAATAATTATACGGAATGTCATACTGGTGATGGGGTAAATATATGTGATGAAACGTTGAGGGAATGGAGGAAAATAAAAGGGAAAACAAAACTAGTAGACTTGAAGGCAGCATATTTACAAGTGAGAATCGATAAGAGTTTATGGAATTATCAGGTTGTGAAATTCAGAGGAAAATATTATGCTTTGACTAGAATGGGATTTGGTTTGAATTCGGCACCAAGAATTATGAATAGGATTTTAAAAGAAGTGTTAAAAATGGATAGTAAGATAGAAAAGGGGACAAGTAATTATATAGATGATATTATTGTTAATGAATCAATTGTGAGTGCGGCGGAGGTAGTAAATCATCTAAAGAGGTTTGGGTTAGTAGCGAAAAGTCCTGAATCTGTAGAAAATGGTCGAGTATTAGGATTGAAAATAATAAAAGGAAAAAAGGGAAATTTAGAATTCAGAAGAGGTAATAAAATTCCGAATATCAAAGAAGGGGATAATGTAAAAAAAAGGAATTGTTTTCGATATGCGGTAGTATCGTAGGTCACTACCCTGTTGCGGGATGGGCAAGATTAGCTTGTAGCTATGTGAAAAGAATATCTCAAACGGAGAATTGGAATGAAAATATCGATGAGAATGTGTTGAAAATGATAAAAAGTATTATTGAAGAAATAAATAAAGACGATCCAGTGAAGGGATATTGGAATATTGACGATTCTAAAAAAGGAACAGTATGGTGTGATGCGAGTAATGTGGGTATGGGCATCATCTTGGAAATAAATGGAAAAATTGTGGAAGACGGGGCTTGGTTAAGGAAAAAAGGAGATTATTCACACATTAATGTTGCAGAGTTAGAGGCAGTGATAAAGGGAATTAATTTAGCGATAAAATGGGACTTAACGGATATTGAAGTAAAATCGGATTCTGCTACTGTGATTAATTGGATCAGAACAACAATAAGTGGTAAAGAAAGAATAAAAACTAAGGGAGCAGCAGAAATATTAATAAAAAGAAGATTGGCAACCATAAAACAGTTGATCGAAGAATTAGGTATTAATTTGAAATTAGAATTTGTGCCTTCGGAAAAAAATAAAGCGGATAGTATCTCGAGAATAAAGAGAAAATGGCTTATCGGAGAGGAAAATAAGCTGATAAATAATAATGTTTGTCTATTATCATTTGAGGAATGTTTTGGACGTGAGAAAGGTGGTTTTACCCAATGAAGAAGTTGGTAATTATGAGCCGAAAGGTGAAAGAACAAGGAGAGATACTAATTTTTTAAGGTATAATCTACTAGGGGGAGAAAATTGATCTTTAGATCAGGGGGGCGTGTGTGGAGTTTTGGAGCTTCACACTATTAGAAGACTATATATATAAGAAGTATAGCATTGAAGTCGTCGTAGTACTAAATAAATAGTTAATTAAGAAGGTTGTTTGATAGTCTTGCTTACAATTATTATTATTATTATTATTATTATTATTTCACGTATTATTATTATTATTATTATTATTATTATTATTATTATTATTATTATTATTATTATTATTATAAAATATAATTATTATTATTATTAAAAATTATTATTATTATTATTATTATTATTATTATTATAAATTATTATTATTATTATTATTATTATTATTATTATTATTATTATTATTATTATTATTATTATTATTATTATTATTATTATTATTATTATTATTATTATTATTATTATTATTATTATTATTATTATTATTATTTATATTGTGTTTATTATTATTATTATTATTATTATTATTATTATTATTATTATTATTATTATTATTATTATTATTATTATTATTATTATTATTATTATTATTATTATATATTTTTTTTGTAGTCATATATTCATAATTGTGGTTCGCCGACAGTTTTCTTCATCTAAACCGACCAGGGTTGGCACGATTGAGGACAACTGGGTTGTCCCCAATGGTTTTTTTCAATAAACCCCACCTTGAAAAAAACCATCAAAAAACCCACATCTGGGTTTTATAAAAAAAGGTAAAAATGAAGGATAAAATTCAACTGAGACTGAAGGCTAATTAATTGAAAGATAGTAATATCTTATGTTTAATTTCTTTAGTGTTAATTTCAACTTTCTTAATCCTAGTTTACTAGTTAAATGCTCTTTATTATTATTATTATTATTATTATTATTATTATTATTATTATTATTATTATTATTATTATTATTATTATTATTATTATTATTATTATTATTATTATTATTATTATTATTATTATTATTATTTATCACCAGTAACATTGCTCACTACAGACAAAAAGTGAGCCCTAGGATGAAGCTCTGTGGCAAAGACATCCCACACTCAAAAACATCCACTATACTAGGTGACAGGTGTTACTTTCGAAACCCACATGAGTGACATGACCTTTGCTAAATTGCTGAACACATTGACAAGTGACAACATAACCAACAAAACTTAAAAAATGCAATGCCTTTAAATTTTAATGCACTAGGTGGCACCAAATTTGGCCAACAGAAAGAACCTTTAATAATAATATATAAAACAATTTTGCCGATCCATTTAAAATATATATATAGCTATATATGTATATTAACCTTATATATATGCCTTACTTATACTATATATATATGCTATATATATATATATATATATATATATATATAACTTATATATATATATATATATATATACTATGCTCTTAACTTTCTTCTCTCACCCTATACCATATATATATATACGCATATACTTAATATATATATATATATATATATTTACTTTACAACCGCTCCACAGGAAAGGTCAAGACCCTGTCAGCGGGGCCAGCACTCTTCTGAATCTTCCTTTCTCTTCCAAAAAACTCCATCTTCCCTCAGCTCCTGCATCGACGGCAATCCATGTCTTCTCAATGAGTCCTCCACCGAGTTTTCCCATCTCTTCCTAGGTCTTCCTCTTGGTCTCGTTTCTTCCGGTCTCCACTCCCATCTCATCTTGGCCACTCTTCCCTCTTGCATTCTCTCCAGATATCCCCACCACCTCAATCTGGCTGCATCCATCTTATTCAATATAGCCTTCACTCCAACCTCTTCTCTTATTCTTTCGTTTCTCTGTCTGTCTCTTCTAGTCTTTCCCATTATCGCTTTCAAAATGTACATCTCCGCCGTCTGTATTCTACTATCCTCTCTTGTGGTCGTACTCCATGTCTTTGCTCCATATAGTAAAATCGGTGTTACCACACTTTCAAATATCATTCTTTTCACCTCCACACTCATTTGTCTATCTTTCAGTATGGGATACACTGCTCTTACTGCTCCCCCATACTGAGCTATCCTACTTGTGATCTCTTGTACATTTCCTCCCTCTCTTTCAAATACTCCACCCAAATACTTACATTTCTCCACCAACTTTATCTCAGTCCCCTCCACCTTTATTCTCAACTCACTCCCTCCTTCTTCTCTACTGACCACCATGATCTCCGTCTTTTCTGTGTTTATATTCAAGCCGGCCTCTCAGCCTGTTGGCAAAACTTACGACTACCTCTCTCAACCTGTCTCCCTCTTCGCTCCAGCACGCCAAGTTATCCGCATAAGCGAAAATATCACCGTCCAAATCTCCGATATCTTCTCTCACCTTTATCACTACATCCAGATACGATACAAACAAAATTGGTGACAACAAGCTTCCTTGTTTAACCCCTGTTCTCGTCCCGAACCATTCCTTATTCTCAAATTCTGTTCTTACACATTTACTATTCCTGTACAAACTCTCCAGAGCTCTCTCAACTTTCTACCCACTGCATATTCTCTCAGCACTCTCCACAGTCTCTCTCAAGGGACTGAATCGAAAGCTTTCTTCAGATCTATGAAAGCTATATATGCTCGTTTTTTAAATTCCCATACCTTTTCCAACGTAATTCTCAGAGTGAACAAGATATCCGTCGTGTTTCTGTTCCTTCTATATCCGTGCTGCTCCTCCCCCAGCCTTGGCTCTACTACTATTCTCAACCTTTTCTCTAAAATTCTCTCATATGTTTTTACCAGATGGTTCAACAAGAAATTCCTGTAGTTTTTACAGTCTCCTGTGTCTCTTTTCCCTTATATATTGGCACCTATAATTGACTTTCCCCATCCTTCCGGTACTTCACTCTCGTTCCAACACCTATTAAACAGTTTCAAAATTTCTTCTTTCATTTTCTCTCCTCCCTCTTTTATCAATTCTATGGGTATCCCATCTTCACCCGGTGCCTTACCGTTCTTCATCACTTTCAGAGCCACCTCTAATTCTTCCGTAGTATATATATATATATATATATATATATATATATATCTTTATATATATATATATATATATATATATATATATATATATATATATATATATATATATATATATATATATATATATATATATATATAGAGATATTTTATCGATGAGGACACGCGGGTTCAGTTCCAATAAATATGTTTCTGTTGTCTAGGGGTTAAACTTTATTAAATCCTTTATAACTTGCTGAATATTAAGTCCAAGCTTCAATGAGAATATCTAATGGTTCTGGAAGCTGTGCAGGATTGCAAATTAATCAAGATAAAAGCTGGAGTTTTACTCGTAAATAATATTTAAAGATATCCCAATCACAAGTTTTAAGATCGATAGTACAAAAAGCAAAAAGCCATTATAATAATATCTCTGCCTTTAAATACTATTTGGCAGTATCTAACATATTAGTAATTTACGAAAATCATAATATCTTTTCTTAACTAGATAAGTCTAAAATTAATTACAAACCTAACATATTACATGCTAATAATTTTATCTATCACAATTTGTCTAAAATAAATCTACTTTTATATAAATAATAAAATTGAGCGAATTATGAAATAATCTAACTTTAAATAAATAATAGCGAAATCATTAATAATAATAGTTTTTCCAAAATTATAAATAAACTTGTGGATCTCATTATTGCGAAATTATGGCCTTCAGGCAAGATATATCTTGACACACGCCCCTCCTAAGAAGACAAAGTGACGTGTCATCTTTCGTCTTGAAAAGAAACGTCATGGATATCTTTGCCTGGAAAGAAAATAAGTCTTTCCTTCGGTATTTATACTGTGCCATCGCTTTCACCCACGCTGAAGAGTTTCCCATTTCTTCTGTCTTCGGGATCGTCCCTCTGTCGGATCCGTTTCGTTCTTCATCTCGACTTTTCGACATTGCAGTGGTAGTCATCAAGATGGCAAACTCTTTTGTTTCTACGAAGGTTTGGAGTTTTCTAATTCCAAAGTTCTTCTCCAAACCGCCTTCGACCACATTCCTCTATGCCGGATTCTCTTGCGACAAGTGCGCATTGGTCTGGACGTTGGCTGGCTAAACACCCCAGCCCGTTGATTTTTAAGAGCGACGGTTGGATTATCCTCATCCGCATCACTTAGGACAGCAGCATTATTGAGAGGGCATCCAATCCAACGTTCAGACAAAGTGACTTTCACACTTCGTCCTTCTGACGTTTTTAAGCTTTTATTGAACTTCTCCTTTTTCTGAGAGTTCTCAAATTTGAATTTGTTTTCTCGACGCAAATGAGCTGTTTCAAAATTAATTTTCTCAAATTTCCCATCAGAATTTTCTGGGGAACAGGTTACAGCAATAAGCGACGAACAACTCTTCTCCTCCTTAACCTGAACTTGAGGTTTCTTTTGTTTAGAATCCATCATGCATAAAATCAAACCAAGGATAAAGATAAAATAAATAAGAAATTCCTGAGGTTCAGCCCTGGTCATTATCAGATGCAACTTTGATTACTGCATCGATTTCATCAATTTCATTTTCATTTTTAGATCTCTTGTCGGCTTTCTCAAACATATCGCTGATTTTTCCCAAAGTGGGATCTGTCTCTTGGGGCTTGATTGGTTTATTTTTCCCGACATCTAAGCACCGGTCTTTGTCTGACCTTAATCTCAACGAATGATATGCCGCATCAGTTCTACAATTACTATTCTCAGGCGTCTTTATTGCCTCGTTAACCTTGGCTTCAAAATAGCCTGAATTTGAGGAGTTTTCTTGATTTTGGAATGGGAGATTTCCATTCAAATTTTCCACTGTCTTACTATCTTTTGTAGCAGTTTCAGTTTCATGAGTTGTTTCGGCAACGGATGTGTCCTTGCCGACATCAATTTTATCATTATTATTTTCAATAGCATTTTCAGCTTCATAAGTAACTTCGACAATGGATGTGTCCACGTCGGTATCAATTTTATCATTTTTATTTTCAGTAGCATTTTCTGCTTCACAAGTAACTTCGACAATGGATGTGTCCTTGTCGGTATTAATTTTATCATCATTTCCGAACCCTATTGTCTCCGGACCTAGCGCGCCTGGGATATTTCCCAATGTTAAATCATACAACGCATCGTTCAGACATAAAGCTTCGACGTACCCCGTATAGAACGGAGTGCGAATCCAAATTCTTGCTTCAGGGGCTGTCCTAAGGGTGTTATCAATTAGAAGCATTTTTCTAATCTTGCCTGTGAATTGATAGTTTTTCACATTTCTTTTTCGCAATTACGCCACTACACCCTGTATCACGAAGTACGGATACGTCAATGCCATTTATAGAACCGTTCGTAACAGGCATGAGGGAATGTCTGATGTTTGAATCATCCTGACATGACATGGATATAACGAGATTGATTTTCCATTGACGTGCAACATGCCGTCCTTTAACATTTTACTCACGTCAACACACTCATCGTCTTCCACAATTTGACATGCCGCTGCAAAATCCCCTTTGTTAATAGGATTATCAATTGTAACGGCAGCATTGTGTATTTCTTTCCTTGGGGCGTGCCATCTTCTCTCCGCTGTCTTGTTATCGCGGTTAAACTTATTATCGTAATAATTGCCGATTACAATAATAAATCTGTTGTTTCCATTTTAGGCAGAATAACAAGCGTTGGAATCATGGCCGACTTTGTGGCATATTCCACAAACTTTGGTGTGTTGGGGTTGAGTATTATGACTTTGTATTTCCTCGTTACTGTCAGATGTCACATAAGGGTTCAAGTCTTCCCTTTTGGTACAAAGGTTCTTACCCCTTAGCTTGAAGAAATCTATCCGCGCGAGAAGCGATGTCGTTTAAACTAGAGAGTCCTGTCTCTCTAAGATGAACAGCTAAGTCCTTTGGGCAACAGGTGAGAAATTGATCAACCACCATAAGATCGGTTAAACCTTGAAAATCTTGGTTGAAACTTGAGAGTTCACACCACCTTGACAGATATGATTTAATCCGATTCAG
>JABUQX010106517.1:42500-45000 GCA_015478945.1 Trachelipus rathkii | reverse complement strand
GAGTGGGCTGTGATGTGAAAGTGTGTGTGCTGGCGTGTGGAAGGAATGCAGAGAGGAGAGAAGGATTACAAATTTTATGAGGCTTGTTGGTACAGAGCTAAGGTAGACTTGGTGTGTGTGAGTCCTAGAATTCAAATGGTTAAATTTATTGAAAAAGGTCCAAGGTATGTGTGTTGTGACGTATGGTCCATCTGAAGGAAACGTTGAAAGAGGAGTACGATTTTTTGGATAATCTGAATGGTGTTTGGATGGGGTGAGTATAGGAGCTTCAGAATTTTTGGATTTTTAGTGGTTTTTTTTGGGGGAACCTGAATGGAACTGGATAGGCGTGATCAAAAAAGGATGTTATAACAGGTGGTTGGGTGCCGGTGGAGAAAATGAGAATCGTAGGAAGGTGATTGATTTCTGTGAGGAGAGAGCTATGTGTGTGTAAGTAATACTTCTTTAAACATAAGAGTATCCATAAGTATACTAGAGTGGGTGTAGTAGAGATGGTATCGAGGTGAAAAGTATAATTGATTTGTTGGTAAGAAGTGACGATGTTGTAAGTATTGTGTCGGAGGTTTAAATCAGTGAGGGTTTAGAATGGGTTATCGGATCATTTATGTTGTTCTATGTAAAATTAAGTTAGTGTGCGGCATGGATGGAGCAGGGAAGGTGATGCGGAAGGAAGTGGTAAAATTAAGATGCAGAAGTTAAGTGAAACAGGTAATAAGGATGAGTATGTAAGAGCGCTCGCAAGTAAAATAGTTTGATTGTGAACAAGTTGAAGCTGAAGCAAATCTGGGAGTAAATGAAGGAATTCAATGTTAGTCAGTTGCAAACACTACGAAGTATGTGGATGTAGCTAAAGTATGAATTTTAATGAATTTAACAATGAGTGGTTGCGAATGAAGAGGTGATGCAAGCGGTTAAAAGTAAAAAAGAAGCGTGGTTTAAATGGTACTAAAAGCAATGATGAAGTTTCAAAAGAAGATTGCTTGGAATTATATAAGAAGGAAAAAAGAAATACTAAAAGGTGCATACGTAGGAGAAAAGAGAGGTAAAGAACAGTTTGGAAGGAGGATGAATTGGGACTTACAAGGAAGCGCGAAAGGGTAAGAATGAGAATTAAGGGGGAAACCTGCGTTAGAATAATGAAGTGGGGATGGTGCTTGACTGATGAAATGGATGTGAGGGAGTGTGGGAAGAACACTTTCGGAAAATCTCATAATTTTACTGCAGTATATGAAGAGGTGGATAGTTGAATGCGTGTGTTGATGCGTGCGAAGAAGGAATAGACATTTTGGGGATTGAAGTTATTAGCAAGGAGGAGGTAATTGGGTAGAGTGAGAAAGTTTGAAGAATGCGTAAATCTGCAGGTTTAGATGAAAATTACTGTGAAAATGATATCAAGAACGGAGGCGATATGGTGATTGATTGGATGAAGTTGTGTATGTAAAGCGTTTAGGAGGGCGCATAGTTCCAAGGGATAGGAGAGAGCAGTAATAGGTACCCTTAGTATAAGGTAACAGAGATAAAGGGGACTGTAGAACCATTATAAGGCAAAATAAGTGTTATTGATTGTTGTAGGAAGAATATATGCTAGTATTTGTCGAAAAGAGTTGCGTCGAGCTGACTTGAGGACTAATTTGGTGAACAATAAGGTGAGTTTAGGAAGTGTAGAGGATGTGTGGATCAAATCTTTACATGAAACAAATGATTGAGAAAATGAGGGAGAGAAGATAAATTGTATTTAGGTTTTATGGATTTGCCAACAGGCGTATGATGGGTTAATAGGGAAGCTCTATGTCAGGTGTTAGTGACATTGGTTTTGTGGATGCTGGTCGGGCTTATGGTGTTTGACGTGGTAGGCTTCTGAGATGGAATCAAAAGTATGTAGTGAACGATAGTGCAAGGTATGTGTAACGAATTGAATGGTTGTCAAAGGTGATTCGTTTAGTATTAATAGCGAGTGAGACAGGTTGTGTTTATGTCTCCTTGGTTATTAAATTTGTATATGGATGCGGTTATGAAAGAATTAGAGATGGGTGGCAGGAAAATGTGTTTAGAATGATGCCGAGAATGGAGATGAGTGGAGCGTGCCCTACCTATTATATGCGGACGATTTCGGTCCTATGTGGAGAACTCTAGAGGAGATTTGAGAGGATTGTAGAGAAAATTTGAAAGTGTGTAAAAGGAGGGGCTGAAATAAAAACGTAGATAAGAGTAAGTTATGGTTGTGAGTGAGGACAGTCCTCAGTAGTGAAGTTATGTTAGATGTGAAAAGCTGGAAAAAGTGTCTGAGTTTAAGATATTAAGCGGGGAATATATGTTGATAAGAAAGGAACGGATTGATGCAGAGTTAGTAGCGAAAGTTGTGAATGGCAGAAAATGCGCTGGTGCAGATTAAATCGTTGGTGAATGTAAAGGACTAAGTCTTGATTGCGCTAGGGTCTTACATGAGGGTATGTTGTTTACCTGTGTTATTGTATAGTAGTGAGACTATGGTCTGGAATAA
>JABUQX010106517.1:25000-40000 GCA_015478945.1 Trachelipus rathkii | reverse complement strand
GTCAGGGGCTATTCCGCCCTCCGAAATTCAAAGCGTGTGTGTGCTCCGCTGACAATAGAATTTCAGAAGCTCCTTTTTTGCTTTGCTGAAAAAAAAACTTATAGACTGAGTAATTTAAAAATTAAATATAAAGAATAGTAATACAAACCTCACATTACTTATATTGGTCTTATCGTATATATGTAATTTTTACGATCCAAGGATCTTATTATATCTCAAACTTTATCGTTAATATATCATAATAATCACACGTGTAGGCTAATAATATAATTAATATTTATAATAATTGTTCAATGCCTCATTAGAATCCCTAACTATTACAAACCATCTCCCTAATATTAATACGTAGAATTAATACCTCCACCAATAAATAAAAATAGTATATATAGGCCCTAACTATATCTTATATTATAATGTACAGATCTACTTAAGAAATCGAAGTTGGAGTAATCACAAATAATAACACAATCACAACTATAAATCAGAATGAAGTCTACACAATATCCATATGCGGAGACCTAATTTTGTAAAAACATTTGATGAGTGAATGAAGTGAATACTTTTCACTTTTAGCGGATAAACAGCTAGAGACTATTTCTCGCAAATGCTGCGAGGAGTCTGTCAAATTTGTGCAGTTCTGATTACTGTTAATACAGGAGGTATTGAAATTAAGTCTACGCGAAGAAATTTTATAGTGTCTACACTAGCGGTTGTATTAAAATCCTACTATATACGCATTTGAAGATTATAGCACCGTAAGGGTCTATTTTAGAAAGCACCACAACCAAACATGCTCCGACCCATTGAAACTACCAGAGAAGTTACCAATCCTAATATGAATACAGTCGCTTGGACTTGGATTGGATGCGATGCTTCAACTCACTGGCTGAATAGGACACAATGCAGTACAGAATAATAAGTACAGAAAATCAATATCCAAGCCAAATTTTCTCCCACTGTGCTTCTCATTTCAGCCTTACACAAAATTATAGTTGTCAATGACTTGAACCTCTGTCCGAAATTTTGAGAATACTGTGTCGCCAACAGTGTGAAAGTAAGTTATAAGGATTATTTCTCAGTTGTTAGAAGCCATTGCTAGGAACTGATAAATGATTAAACTTATACCCTCCAATGCTCATGCGAGACAAGTTCCGGTCCTCACAAATTAACCAAGTCCCTCAAAAATTTGTCTTTCCAAAATTTCATTCACATTAAATATTCAGTTTTTGAATTCCATTTTGCCATTCAGATAATTCAGAAAGTAATACTTAAGGTCCAGCAAGGAACAGCAGAGACATTTTCAAAAACTTCTTTAAACCCGAATCAGCAAAAGGAAACTACCTAAATTTGAGTGTATTTTAGTTTAGTTTTCATTGGCAAGTATTCCCTCTGTAGCGGTGAGCCATAAGTCTACGACATTAACTTCTAAACTAAAAAAACGTATCAATCTGGAGAGCAGGTTCACAGTCACGTGTAAAAAAAGTTGTATAGAAATTGTAAATATATACGGAATAAGAGACGAAGAAGAGAGTGTCAGACAGTCTGTTTTAAGAATCTATCCCTTTTACCCGTTGTTTGCAAGTGGAACTATAGAGCCCAATATTATTTTCTTAAGAATTTTCTCTTGAATGCCACGCTATAGGTCCAAACACATGCCAATGACCATCCAACTTTCATTAAGGTTCTGTCAGAGTACTATATCCTAATAGCGTTCTTCCTCTAATTATACCAAATGACCTAGATTCAGCTGATTTACGTAATCTCTGACATAGTCAAGATTTTCGGACCGACACAGGTAATACCAACACTTTCCATTTTATTTTATCATCCCTCAGTAATTAAATATAATTTAACTCAGAATTCTGATATTTAAAGCAGAATAAATTAAATCGTCTCTTATAGACTATATATCCTATATATTGAGAACTAGAAAGTGACAAGTCATGAACTCATGGTTCAACTTATAAATAGAAACTACAGTTATTGGACCAAGGGATATAGATTGTAACGAAAAAATGTGTGCTTATCAGATTTCGTTACCCCTTGATCCCTTCACACCAACATGCGACTTTTTTGCGCCTAGATGTGTTATTAACAAGCACAATTAACCCAATTCTTCTAATCGCATGTCCTCCTATTAACACTTGCAAGCAATTTTGAAGGATTATATCAACACTTTATATAACAGTTAAAACTCTGGCTCACACGCTTCACATCATTCTGAATGCATCAATTAAATACGTATATATGTGGCATGTGCTCGACAGTGTCTCTCACCAGAGCATTAAGTTGCTGAAAAAAAAATAACACAAAATATCTAATTGATGAGATATCCTTCACCTCCTATGCTATAACAGAATTTGGAAAGGAAAGAAGAAGAATAAAATTTTTTATTTCGCGAAGAGTAAACATAAAGTGAAAGCTGTATAAAATATATATAACAGTACAAGTGTACTTATTTAAGTGTTAACCTTCAACCAAACATCCAAATGATATTTCGCCTACTACTTTTGTTCGTCTCATTTTTACTTGTTGATTTAAAGTAACCTATAAAGGCATATATTGACTTACACACGCGTCTTTCAAAAATTTAGTTTCTGAACTGAACAGTTAGTGAATTAAG
The DNA here is from genome assembly GCA_015478945.1 of Trachelipus rathkii. Taxonomy (NCBI): domain Eukaryota; kingdom Metazoa; phylum Arthropoda; class Malacostraca; order Isopoda; family Trachelipodidae; genus Trachelipus; species Trachelipus rathkii. Next base: position 37,377 of record JABUQX010106517.1, on the reverse strand, counting down.
CATTCAATTTCAGACATTAATCAGATTAAAATTTGATTCAAATAGTAAATAGAGTAAAACCCGCCGTGCGTAAAACGCGAAGACGGTTCGAAGGAGACAAAAGAAACGCGAAAATAAACTTGTATGTACTCATTATATATAATATATATAATAATATATATAATATATATATATATATATATATAATATATATATATAATGAGTATATATATATATAAGGTATAAATATTTTTTAATATATAATATTAATATATATATATATAGTTATTAATATTAATATATATATATAGTGAGTATTTATAATAATTGTCTCATGCACTACTACGTAATACTCATATGATATCCTTGTAAATGTCGAATATAAAAAGAGAATTGTCCCCTCCGATAATCATTCTCTCCCGGAGCGCCCATGTATATAAAGTATTAACTATAAAAATAATATATTGATATAATATGTATGTATATTTATATATGTTACTTCACATAATACTTATATAAGTAACTTGTTTAGGAGTAACTTTCTATACTATCACTAACTACCTTATAAATAATATATTGATATATCAATATAAAATATTTTAATACATATGTACTTTACTAGAGTACTGATAAGCTTACTCTAGTACTGATTTTTAGCTCTATATATAATATGAATCCCAAATATTAATAATAAAATAATAAAATATAATAATATATTAAAATTAATAAAATAATGAAATTAATATATAAAACAATATTATATCCACTTTAAATCGATAATGAATAATTAGGACACTTTTGCTAAAGTTAGTATGACCACTTAAATACATAGTTTTCAAAAGAAAACTCACACCATTCTTTAGCCATTTTTCCTTTTAATTTTTTATACAAGTCTTTTATGTATGAGTATTTCATACTTTACACAGGAAAGTGTCATATTATAATCAAAAAGTAGGGAACTTTACATATGAGAATCTTTGTAAATACCGTTAATATTGTACAGATTGTGTTTCCACCTGATTCTATATAAGTATATTATGCAATTGTATTAATTTCTTATTAAATTTATTTACTCATTCTCGAAGTCCGATATGTTTGACCACGACAAATCTTAATTGAGCTACCTATGCTTTATATATTAGACGCAGAATAAGTTGTCGCATTGCACACATAAGTGATGATCTAGCGCACTTATAGATTTTAAGAAAGATGAGAAGAATAGGGCTATGTTATATATATATAATATCGCTTTGCCGAAATTTGATTGGCTGAGAGATGTGAACATATATATAAACATAATACTGATAATGTACTCGCAATTGATCCGAACAAATTTAGATTACCTGGGCATGTGAAAAATTATATATTATAGTTCATTTGTCAATGGATCCGCTTTTTCACAGATAAATGGGCAAGACATAATTATATAGTATAATATAGTGATGTCTATATACTATCTCGCTCACTATGTATATAGTATATACGTAATCATATATAATAATCATCCCAACCTATATATATATTAATATATATCATAATATATATATATATAAATATATTAATTTCTCTATTTTATTATGATATATATACGTAAAATATCATATCTAATAGATTATTTAAGTAAGTATATATATGATATAATGAAAATGAGAATAATATAACTCGAAATTTAGAAAAAATAGGACTGTTGATCTTTCATTATTTTTTGCATACATGTGAGATACATACTCGCATCAACTAGATGACTGGACGCCTCTCCGCATTTCATTAATTAATAATATATATTATATACTGAATTGAGTTGTATATAATAAGGATAAATACTATACTTGTCCACTACTAGTACGATATACTTTTACTATCTGAGAGGATAAGTAAATACCACTACTAATATCCTAACACCTACTCACTCATAATCTATATATCATCCTTTGAAGGCCAAGTTTAACTAAAATAATAAAACCCTATATCAATGAACTCATTATGATATATATATTTCATTAACATTTGTAATATGTAATAATGTCAAGTTAACAATTTTACCTCTTGCTTAATATTTACAATCCATCTCTCTTACTAATTTTTTTGTTTTTACAAAAAACTAATATGTGTCAAATCGTATGTATTATAAGGTGGGTTTTTCTAGAATGGAAGTTGTAATTTCATTATATGTTTTTACTATTTATTTTCTATCCTCATAGAATTTAAAGACCAGAACCTAGCATTTCCAGACAGAGTTATCTTAAAATTTCAATGCTACAAATGATAATTCCGCACCAGAGATCGATGTTACGCTATATTGTACCATATATGAACAAAAGTGTAATTATGATCCGAGATCGTGTATAAGCAAAGAATCTCATAAAATGCATAAGTGATTAATTTATCAAATAAAATAGAGGATTACAAAAATGAAGAGCACAATCCCCCCAACCCCTTAAAATATTATTACCGATAAACCAAAGGTGAAGCATGGTCAATTATTCATACAGAATTCATCTCTGAGGCGATTTATAGTGATGCAGCGAGAGTTGGAGTTCGATCGCACGATATTCAAGGTACCTCTCTTCACTGAGTTTTTCACTTAAGAGTGTGGTAGCCCTTTCACAAATTCATGCTAAACTGCAGCCTATCATGTTCCTCTACTCCTACTCTTTAATCTAATTCTGCGCATAGGTTTTATGTCTGAGCATATAGAGATATGAGTGATACCAATGAGGAAATTGAGCGTTTGGCGAAAATACAGTCACTACGAAATGTTTATGATTTTATTGTTTGGCCATATGTTTTTGCTAGCGTAGGTACAAGTTATGAGCCATTACACTGATAATGCCAAGTCCCACTTTTGTTATGATCCTAAAGTGCTGTCTCCAAGAGAGCAAATACTTAGAGTTCATCAGTTCCTTTATCACTACCAGAAACTTATGAATGTTTGATTTCGATAACTGAGGCCCTATGATTATCAAACTAATATATCTTTCATTTTGACCAACCTTATTATTCTTTACGGAGAGGATTGAGTGCTCTATCAAAATCTCCCCTAAATCAGGCCAAGAAAAATTATTTGATCATTCTTCGTCGCTACGCCGCATCAAAGTCGTTTGGACAATGATCCCGACCTCAAAATATTTACTTTTTCGATTATGAGTAGAATCGTACTTCCTCAAGGGAATACCCTAGTTATTTGTTCAGCACTCCCCCTCTAAGGACATTAACATTTTGAAATTCTATCAATTAATTTCTTCTTTTTATCTCTCAACACCGTCCTGATTAACTCCTCCTTCTCTCCCTGGTTGTTTATCACCTCCTACCTTCCCCATTTACCGTAATACAGGGACTTCCATTATCCCCAAGGTCACTTTTTAAAACCGCCTTTGCAGAACAGTCGACAACACTCCCGCCATGCTCTTCTGGTGTCACCGTCTTTTTGCATGTATAAAGAAAATCTACATTAATATTGAGGAAGTATTAGGCGAGCCTTTGTGCCCCTAGTCGTTACCTTATAACTGGACTACTTTCATCCTACCTCGACACATGCGCGGCTGCGTGAAGGGGGTGTTTCGATAGACGATAGAGCACTACGACGAAGCCGAGGGCCAGAGAGAGTATCATGCACGCAGTCTCTGTGTCACGCCTCCTTGAGTGTTAGAGCCTTCATGTTAATGACCATTGGAGCGTCTTAAGCGAAAGATTGCGCAAGACGGCTAATATTTCTTCAACAACAGAGAGATTATATCAAACATTTATATGCCATGTCCCTGGAGCGTCCTGTGCTATCTATACCTTCACTATCCATTCGTACGACAAAATGAACTGTTGCCTCCAAAGAAATAACCCACCAGTTGTTCTTTAGTTGGAAGAAGTAGCACCATTGTAATTTTCCACAAATTCGTTCATAAGAGAATTAACTTAGAGATTGCAATTAGGTGAGACAAAAAATAGATAACCGAGCTCTAATAAGGTCTAGAAATAGCATGCCTACTGAGAGCTACTTTTAGCGAACATATAATGAAATAGACATCTTTGGTAAATCACGATGTAGCTCTTTAAGAAATCCATAGGTCTCCCACACCCTTTTGAACTGTATAAGGACATAAATAGTTAACTTTGAGCTCTATAAGGACATAAATAGTTAACTTTAAGCTCTATAAGGACAAATAGTTAACAGTTCTATAAGGACAAAAATAATTAACCAAGAGGCTGTCATTTTGCTACCTAAAGGTCTGTATAAAATAAAAGAGCTACTGTCCTGTTGACAGTAAAGATAGAAAAATAAGTAGGTTTCCTCGATATTAAATAAAGCATATCTGATTATGTAATAGTGTTAAAAAATAACTTCGTTTTGTATTATCAGATGACGCTTCTCGCCTACGGGCTTTGAGGTTATTCATGTTTACGAAACTTTGATTTCATATTAACTCACTACCCAACCAAATATCATTCTCTTCCATATTCCCATAAATCGTCTCCTTTCTACTCTTTAGATGTAGTTATAGCCCTATTTCATACCAGAGCTGTGGTCTTCTATAAGATAATACAATTAAAATTCCTAATTTGATTTTGAACTTATGATTCAGATTCAGATTTCGATTTCATCCATTTATGAATATCCTATTTTCAAACAAGATTCCGCAATTTCGTTGTCATATTCCGATTCCGCAATTCCATTGTCCTATTGTTCTTCGATTCGAAGATTCTGCTCTTTAAACCCAATTCCGCTGTCCTATTCCGATTACGTTCTCAGATTTTAATTCAGAGATTCCGTTTTGCAAACCTAAATCCTCTCTCCTATTCCGATTCTGAGATTCCGCTATTCAAACCACATTCCGCTGTTCCGTTATAATATTCGGGCTCCTTCCAAGAATTTGATTCCGCGATTCGGTCCTTCAAACCCGAATCCGCTGTCCTATTCCGATTCAGTTCTCAGATTCCAAAGCCCTACTGTAACAGTTCTGATGTATAGATTCTTCCTTAATTAACAGTACTATATTTCAATAAGAAACTACAGAATTATTGCATTGCATTTACAAAAGAAAACGTGATTCGACCATTTTACATTTTATCGTCTTATTGTTTTCAACACCATTTCTCAATTCAGATTGACCTCCTTGAGCAAATGGGTGTGGCTCCCTACCCGTATCCATGAACACCAATGACTTCCTCTAGTTCATAATACACAGTTTATGAACTTGTTTACCATTTCTCAATTCAGAATGACCTTGAGCAAATGGTTGTGACTCCCTACCAGTATCCCTGAACGTTTTCGAGATAAACCCTATTCGATATGAAATTCATTCTTGAGAAACTCCTTTTGTCATTGGTATTGAGTCATTTATATCAATACAAAGGTCTTGCATAAGATAAACAATTATGTAATATATATATATATATATATATTATTATATATATGATTATATATATATATATATATATATATATATATATAATATATATATATATATATAATATAATATATATATATATATATATATAATATATATATATATATATATATAATATATATATATATACTATATATATATAATATTAGTTAATATATTATATATATATATATATAACTATTATTTTGAAGAGAATACCACTATCCATGACTTTCAGTATATTGGAAAGCATCTCGCTATATTCTATTTTATCAAACAATGTAGTTGGTGGACTCAACTCCATGTATTTGCAACCTTCCAGTCCAAATGTTAAGTTTTTTGAAAAGAATAAACAATATCAAAAGCTACCATTAGAGCTTTAAAATAAAGTACATTACATTTTTAATTGAAAAAGAAAACCTCCCTGATGTTTTTCGCCATCCACAGCCAATATTTATAAGTTCAACCAATCCCTTTGTTTCACATGTCATTTTCAATAACTTTATTCCACGTGCAGAACACTAGCTTAGAATCACCGCACAAATTGTTATTGGATCCCTTCGGCGTTAGGAGGAACCTTTGTATTGATTGGTTTCCAACTTTCCCCAGTTACAAAAGTTTAATGAATCTGGATTACACGCGTACTTTCCCACATCTCAATAATTCACCATATGGTCAATCACTTTTTTATTGCAACAAATTTTTGATGAAAGGTTTAAATTCCATCATTTTAAGCATTGCTTCAACGTCTTGAAACTAAAAATTAATATATATATATATATTATATATATAATATATATTATATATATAATATATATATATATATTATATAATATATATATATAATATTACTAATATATAATATATATATATATTATATATATATATTATAGTACTAATATATATATATAGGGCTGGGATGGGTTTAAACCAGGTAACCACATAAATAAAACCAATGGTTTAAACCATAAAAAAAAACCATGCATAAAAATATTTCAAAAATATATTTATTAATGGTTTTCTTTGGCATGTTGATATGGTTTTCTCAATTTTATTTCCAAGATAAGTGGAAAAATGCATAAAAAAATTCTGCTGATTTTATATTATTGTAATAATAATATATATTATATTATATATATATATATATATAATATATATTAACTATATATATATATAGTTATACATACTTTGATATCATGTAACAAAACATATGTTATAGTTATTCAGCCGAATTTTTGCATCCTGTTACGATTACTAAATAAAAGAATTTGTAAAGATTCATTCCCTAAACAGAAAATAGCAGCAACATTGAAATTATAGGTTTAAACTTTATTTTCTATTTAAAATGTACGAATTGTAAAACTATGTTCATAAGGTAAAGTTTGTTCCTACTTATGCATATATTCCATTAACTTTGAGTAAGATAGTTAATTTTCATATCTTCTTTTTATGGAAACGAATTTTAGTTTTTTTAGATTTATTAAAATATATATAATATATATAATTATATATATATATATATTATATATATTATATATATATATATATATATATAATATATATATATATATATATATATTGTATATATATATATATATATATTATATAGTTTTTCTATATTATGATATTAGATTGTATTGTGTACAAGAACTTGTGTGTGTTTGTTTTGTGCGACTGGCTGATTAAATGACTTGGTTCGAAAGTGGCATGCTAAGGTTTGCACAGGCGCGGGCTTTTTATTGACTTTGCCAACGTGCGTGATCTTCGTGCTTTAATCATAGAATCTGGGAAATATCACCTCTCTAACCTCTCAACCTAAACATTTTTATTACTGTCTTAGACCCAGCAGATGGCCAGGGATTCATTTTCATATAACTAAATATCTCTAACTATAACTTTTCTATAATTTCGACTAAATGGTGGAGCTGCTGCTAATATAAGAATAAACCACTCCTGTTTAACAGTCTCGAGAATCTTAGATCTCCTAACTTCGATTTAATGGGCAAAAAATCTTTTCTCCCTACTCGGGCTACTTTACTATCCATTATCTTGTGTTTCTGCTACTGCTCCCCTAATGGAACAGAATTTTCACGTTCTTTTGACTATCTTACTACTTCTCCCCATGAGACTGTTACTTTTTCCCATCCAAATGCTGAGGTCCTATATTTAGGGGATTTTTCAACGTACACCACACTGAGTGCTTGGGCTCTTCTCACACTGATGCAGGTGGGAGGAGGTCAAAACATTCAGCCTTCCCAACGATCTAGAACAATTAATTAAGGAACCCTCACATATTTCAAGAATCGTATCCTTAAACCAATTCTTGAACACGCTTGACTTATGTTTCACACTACTCCTTCTAGATATAAATACACAATTTCTCCACCTATTGTAACTCTACCACAATCTTGTAGCTCCTAATTAAAATACTTTTCTCCAGCAGCTCCTCCATGGCCCTAAACGTAATTTTGCACTTTAACCGCGGCGCTAATTGTGGCATGCGTTGTTTTTTTGGCTAACTACTCTTGGAATTCCTGCTTTGACCTGTGGGATGCTTCGGTCGCCGCTGAAAAGGTAGGGGCGTAATCACTGATGGGAGATGAAAAGGTTCATTTCCATCTTCAACTAAATCTTTTTCTTCCCCAAATTCTCATGGTTCGATGAACTGTTCTCTCGCCATTCAGGAGAGAGACATTGCGTATCGAGCATGGAAAAACTCTCGTTCTCCTATCCCTCTTACTAATTTTCATTCTGTTCGGAATCGTTTGCAGGGATATTTAGTTCGTCAGGCTAAGCGCACTTCACTAAAAGAAAGTGCGACAACTGCTTTGGTTCTCCTACTGATAAAAAAATTTCTGGCCCCGTTGCAAAAAATATCTCTAACAACTTTTGTTAATCTGTGCTTTTCCTCCCCTTATCGCTCTGACGGTTCTGTTGCTAACTCTCTTTCTGAAAGGCCAATCTCTTCGGCCTCCTTTTTTTCATCTAATTCTACCCTGGACGATTCTGCCATCCCTCCTCCTACTCCTTCTCCTCTCAGGTTTCCCATGTTTTTACTGTAATTACACATGGTCCGTGTGCATGGGATCCTGACTTCTATGAACGTCAGGAAGGCTAGTGGCCCGGATGGCATTCCTCCCCGTGTTTTGAGGGAGTGTGCTTCCGAGCTAACGCCTGTCCTCTTTCAACTCTACTCTCTATGTCTTAATACTAAAACTTTTCCTCAGTGCTGGAAGCGCGCATATGTCCAACCGATCCCGAAAAAAGGTAGCCGCTCTGATCCTTCAAACTATCGCCCTATAGCTCTCACTTGTATTCTATCTAAAATCTTTGAAACTCTTAACTCTCATTTCCTGGATCATCTGGAGTCTCATTCCCTTCTTTCAGATCACCAGAAGATTTCGTCATTCGAGGTCAACTGGTGACATACTTTCCTATCTAACTGATTTATGGTCTTCTGCCCTTATGGACCATGGGGAGTCTTGCATGGTGGCGCTTGACATATATTTAAGGCCTTTCACCGGGTTTGGCACGCGTCACTGCTCTCTAAACTCCTTTCCTTTGGGTTTCCTCCTTCTCTTTGCTTACTCTTGTCTAGTTTTCTCTCCGATCGCTCCATATCAGCACTCGTTGATGGAGCGTCCTCTTCCTCCTTTCCTGTTAACTGTGCTGTTCCGCAAGGTTCTATTCTATCCAACTTTATTTCTACTTTTCATCAACGAACTCCTCAGCTGTACTTCCAACTCTGTTCACTCTTATGCCGATGATTCAACTCTCCATTCTTCCACTCATTTCAAATCTGCTCCCTCTTTTGCTTCTAGAGTTGCCTCTCGTCTTCAGCTTTCCGATTCTATTCTTGCTGATCTGGATGGGATTTTCCCGTGGGGCAGCCTCAAACTTGCTAAAATTCACTCCTTTAAAAAATCAACTTCTTCTACATCTCCCTCTCAAAATACCTCCGACCTTTCCTATTTCCATCGATGGCTCTAACGTCTCTCCTGTGAATAACATAAACATTCTTGGTCTTAACATAAATAACAAATTGTCTTGAAAACCTCATATTCTGTTGTTCTGTTCAGGTTGCGGGAATTTTTTTCCTCTGCACAGCTACTCCAGTTATATAAGGGCCTTATTCGCCATTGTATGGAGTACTGTTCTCACATTTGGGGGGCTCCGGCTCCACCATTCTATTGGATAGGGTTGAGTCTAAATCTAATAGATAATACTGTCCCCTACTTTCAAACTCTTCTTGACCCTCTATTTCTGCGACGTAACGTTGCCCTATCCTATCTCTTTTCTATAGGTACTACAGCGACCAGATGCTTCAGGAGTTTGACCCTTCTCGGCATTCCATCACCCTTGCGTCGCCCTCGTGGCACAAGAGGTGCCTTGCTCTCGCACGAATTTTGCGTGAGTATTGCGAACCCCAAACTTGTTCGTTGTGGTGCCTCTTTCTTTCCAGTTATTTCTGTTCTGTGGAACTCCTTGCCTTCTCTGTTTTTCCAACTATATTTAATCTTCCTCTCTTTTAAAGCCCACGTCTGCGCTTACCTGAGAACTTTTGCGTTAGACTGGGGATTGGGTGGATTTTTCAATGTTTTATTTTTTCCGCCCCCCCCTTGAGAATACGGCCCAGCCCGGTAGTGTGGTGACATCTGTAATAATGATTATAACTATTTTATTTTATTAAAATTATATATAATAATTATTATATATTATACTATATATATATATATATATATTATATATATATTATATATATAGTATATATTATATATTATATATGGAGAAATTCTATTTATTAGCCGAAAACGTTGTTCATTTGTTAGCGCTTTCTTACATGTTAGCGTCGCTGGTTAGGTTTAGGGTTTGGTTATTGTTATTTATATTAATTTATTTATTTTTATTATAATATCAATGTTCGGCCCAGGAATAAGTTCCCAAGTTATAAATTGCATTTAGTTAACTCAAGAAAACTCTCTAAAGTTCGCTTAAAAAGACAAATTTGAATAATTTTCTTTACAGGCCAATAATATATATATATTATATATATTATTATATAATATATATAATTAATATATATATATATATAATATATATATATAATATATATATACTATTATATATATATAATTATATATATATTATATAATATATATATAACGGACGAGCGAAAATGAATGATTGACGATTGGAGTTTTACAATTCTTGTTTGGAAGTTGACGAAGATTATTTAATCGAACAACCTCTTCCGGAATCAATCTAAGGTCGGCGCCTTTCTCAAATCTTAGTTTAACTGTACTACTGATTGCGGAGATACTGGCTTAAAAAGTTCTTTTTTCTAAAACTTACCACAGTTGTATTTGGCAAGTGTTCAGCTCTTTGGAATTTATCTGTCCTAAAAACTGTGGCTGGAAACTTAAACTCTATATTTCATGTTTTCAGTTAAGGACTGTCCATGTCCAACAAGATGAACAGCCTGTACGAATTCAGCGCTTCTTCTTCTAATACGCATAAAAATGTCTTTATGATTTGATGACTGCATTTGTGCAGCTCCCGTGCTTCAAAGACATTGAAATTGAATTTCGTGAAGAGTCCATCCCTGATTTCAACCAATTGCTGTTGAATTAGATAGGCTACAGGGTGATAAAGCTGTTTTTATGGAACTTTGCTACCAACATTGCTAGTGATTGAAAAAAATTTAAACGCTTAAATATGTCAACTACTTAACATGTTCATTCCTAATTTTATCCAGCATTAGCTTTAGGTTTCGAGAATAGATTTCGGAATTTTCTTTTCAGCCGATTTTTAGTTCGGCCAACACCGAAGTTCTGGCATCTATTTCTAATCCTAACCACAAAAACAAATGGCTCTCACAATAAACCTCGAATATAATACCGAGGAAAAAGTATCAGGAAATGCTAATCGTGGCTGTCAGAAATAAGGTTCAGGCAAATACATCTCAAGAGCAGCCTAACGAATTAATGGATTTGGCTGGAGGTAGCAGTCAGATGACTTTTTTGAAAACGAGAGTTTGTCATCTACATCACCCGCGTCCATTAAATAAAGAAAAGTAGAAAATAGTAGTTGCTCTTAAATACCTTACGGATAACGACAAATCCCTAGAGTCACTTAATAGGAATCCCCTGTGTTAAAAAAGTCTTTTTTTCACTACAATACTCCACTACCTTCATCGGCCCCCGTAGAAAGGTTATTCAGCTTGGGGTCACATTCACTCTTCAAAGAGATCCAAGCTATCTGAGTATGTATTGAAACGCTAGTCATTTCTTAAAGGGTTAATTCTTCATATTGTAATGTTATTAATAAGTTGCTATAGTTATTTAAAATCTTTATGTCTTTCTGTTTTTAAATTTTATTTATGCTCAATATGGTTATACTGAAAATTTTATCATTTATTATTAGGATTAACTATGTTTAAATTCATATATATTTTTATTTTTACTATTATTATTATTATTTTATATTATATTATTATTATTATTATTTATTATTATATATTATTATTATATTATTATTTATTATTATTATATTTAATTACCTAACTTTACAATACATTCATTACTGCCAATTTATTATTACCTTATCAATTTAATATTAATAATATCTACTCTTAATACTTGGCATACCAATAATATCAAACAATGTTGAAAGAAGATCGGCTAGCTAGGTTTCAAAGTGACGCACAATTGAAATAATCTTCTACGTTTATAATAAAACTAAATTTATAAAAAAATTTTAAATATGAATAATATTGTATCACTACATCCATAAATGTATATCATTTATTGCACTAAGTTACATAATGAAACTTAAATAGATAATAAATTTAAAAAAATTGATATATTTGTATTTATTGGTCCAATGATAGTAATGTAAATTACAATTTGAATAAAGTTTTAAAAACTGTTGGCTAATCCAATGATTTAATCTTTAGCAAGTAAATATGTATATGATTATGTACCAAAATGCCCGAAAACTGAACGAAAGTATCGCGTT
>JABUQX010106517.1:0-20000 GCA_015478945.1 Trachelipus rathkii | reverse complement strand
GAAGAAAGGTTGAATGTACTAAAAGCCCAATGATTGAGGTTTCAAAAGAAAGATTTTTGAAATCTATATAAGGAGGGAAAATAGGTGGCGTAATGCTAAAAGATCATCACGAAGGGAGGAAATATAAGATGGTGATATGAACATTTTGGAAGCAAAAAGACTCATGAATTCACTTATAAGGAGTTAAATGAAAAAAAGATATTTCTTACGTCTCGAGAGTCTGAGCACTGCTGGAGTCTGATTCAATCAGTTATGGCTTTTGGAAGATATAATAATATATATATATATAGAGAATAAGGATAGCTCTCGTTGAGGAATAGATAAAGTTGAGTCAATATAATATTTATAATTTATATAATAATAGGTATATAATATAAGTTAATACATAAAGTAAGTAGAATATAATACTGCTTATAATAGTATATATAAGTTAAATAATATATAATGAATAGGGATAGGTGCTTTCGGGTGTAAATGATGAAAATGGAGTGTATATAGAGTGGAGTTGTGAGTAGTAAATATGGTAGATACTAACTATACTATACACTAAATATTTTTTGGTTAATTGTTCGTGGTTACGACTTACAGTCCATGGTCAAGAAATCGATAGTTATTTGTTCTAATTTCGTGTTTATATTAATTTAGAAATACTGTATTTCCTCTCTATCAAGTATTCGTTATTATATGGATTGTGTTTGTTTTATGAACGACAAAAGAATGAGCCAGATAAGGCCGACATATAACTATATTTTTGGGTATTGAATATGATGAGTTTTATATACATAATATATATTGCAATTAAAGTAAGGATATATATATAGGATAAAAGAGTAGTTATTAAGTAGAAAGTTGAAGATAATAATGCTTAGCTAGATGTAAAAAGGAGTTATTTATATATGAGTAAAAATAAAATACATAAACAAAAGAGACTGAGGCATTAGAATATATAATATATATAATATATTGGGCATGAATTTGTACTTCGGAGACTTGGGACGTAGAGAGTACTCTAGAGCACATACTCGATGAGGCGGCGCTGGCCGCTGATATATGCGACTCGGGTTGCTCCACGGCCTAGATGCTCGCATAGGAGTCCACAGGCCCTTTTGATGCGCGCCACTGGATGAGTGAGTATATATTATTATATATTATAGTTTACCGAGGTCCTTTGCAGTAGATGTAAGCAGTGGAAAAACAAACACTCCCTTACCCTTATATAAGAAGGGTAAGGGGGATAATAGGAACTGATAGAAATTAATCGGTGCTATAGGAAATAGTAATTTAATTTAGAGTTAGTTATAATATATGAAAGATACCTAAAACAAAGAATATAGCAATACTAGTAGTATATATATATTCTTCTCTCAATATTGTGGATCATTACCAAGTTGGTTTTCAGTGTTCCGAGACATGTGATCGTATCTACCATGTGACAACTGCCAAAAGCCAAAAGAGCATTTGGTATGTAAGATATGATTAGATTACATAAAATAATAAAAGCTCTAACAAATTGATAATGATATAATGCTACGGAAAATTATATATATATATATTATAGGTATATAGTTATAATGTAGTTTTTCGTCAGAGTTATATAATAATCAATAGTTAATGACTCGTAGTAAATATATATATATAAGTATAGTAATGAAGGATGTATAATATATATATATATTATAATATTATAATATTATATATATATATACTATTATTAATTAGTGACCTATTTCATTAATAATATCATTTAACAATTGAAACAAGTATATTACATTGAGTATAGGAGAACAATTAGTGATATTATGATCAGAGAAAAAGTAATATTTAATATTACATAATATTAATATTTTATTATTATAGTTTTATAGTATATTTAGACGCCTGGCCGTATATATTATTATATGAAATATAAGGGTATTAGTAAAATAGATCTTATAAATTAGTGAGAGAAGCTACTAATATGAAAATGATGTATTTAGTGATATTATAGGTTAGTATATTATAGTGATGGTATATATAATATTATGGTCAAAAGGGCGTCGCGGTCTGGCATTGGTCGCTTGGGCGGTATTTGCGAATCCTAAGTTCGATTCCCTAGTAAGTACAAAATACCTAGAGAGGAATATCTCGCGTCCTGGTATAAAAGTAAGGCGTTAGCCCGAGAAGAGCGTGGTTGTAACTTTACTAATAATAAAAAAAATCATATATATATATATGATGTAAGAAATGGAGCAAATAAGGTTAGTGTGATAAGTATATCACATAGTAAAAAGTGATATATGATATTATATATAGTATATATAATTAAATTATATAAATATGACGAGTATACTAAAATTAAGTATAGATATACTATTATATATTATAAACTGCCACCATTTACTTAGTTACATGAACTACATCTAGCATCATCATTCATTGAATGACATCTAGTTCTTAAAAATCAATCCAGAGATGTGCCAGTCCTCCTACATTTTTTCCTCTAGGTCTGATTATTACATCGTCGAAGAGTAAAAAAAACCGAGCTTCAACACTAACTTGCGTTGGAAGTAGAGCAGTAACAGCAATTGTAACAGCCAATTGCAGCTTTCTGTACAATGACTGGATACTTTTCGATATCCTCTTTTTATTTAAACTGCGAAGTTATATTTAATTTTCAACTTCTTCAGATGCCAGCAAAAAGAAATTTTGTTTAAAGTTATGAATATTGTGCTACAAGATGAGGAGGCAACCTTACCTTCCTTTAAACCTGTCGATGCTTTCGAGCTCAGCTCTCAAATCTTATCTGCAAGCTTTCATACTCATGTCTTCTGAGCTTTCTGAAGAATAGAACTGAGCAGATATGTTGATTAATCTTAGTCAATTGGCTTAGCTCGTAGTTCAGTCTCACTTATCGACTATGAGTCCCACGCACATGAACGTTTTTTCATGAACTATTTGCTATCCTTTTATCAATACAAATGTCAACATTGCAAGTGCTCATATATTTAGCGCTTTTTGTATGTTGATCCCTCAGAGTAGGCTAACCGCTGGTAAATAGGAATCAACATAACAGCAGCTAGTAGGAGATAGTTATTGTCAATTGTTTAAGAAAGTTCTTTCTTCGTACTTATTGGGATGTGCGTTTTATTCTATCACAAATCTTAGAGTATAAGATAGAATAAGATTGTTATAGGATTTCAACTTAGTCTTAGAGATATTATCGCAACTTGAAAATATGGTATGCAGACAGTTACAAAGAAATTTCGAAATTTGCAATTGCATTTTGTAGCGGTGGACCAGAGAGTCGCCAAGTCATGTGTACTTAAGTATGTAGAAGTGAGTGTGAATCACTACAGCAAGTGAGTCACAAATTCACACTTTGATCAGATGCAAAAAAATTATCTGGATTTCAGAGACTCACATATCTATTGGAAATTACACCGGACCCAACTCAGGACTTCCGACACCTTTTCAAAAAAAGAGAAGTTACCGACTCTCTCCACACTCCCGACTGACCTATGACAAAATACTAACCTCCAAAGCTCGACCCCGACTCCCACTCCACACGGAAACCCTAGCTTTGCCAAGGAATGCCTGATCAGATATGTACACCGCGAGACCTCCAGTTTTCGAATTGTTGCACTAAGAGTCCTGTACCTTTTCGACTGAAATCATACGTAATACAAAAAATGCATAAACATCTACCTTAATTAAAACAATAAATTACTTAATACACTTCCTCAAAAAATAAGGAGAAGAAAGCTGTGGTGAGCTATAAAAAATATTCTTTCGTAAAGAATGTGTTAAGTATTTTATATTTAGTAGCCCAATCTAATTATAATTTTGAATTTCGATTTCTTGTATGAGAGTGTTTATGTATAGTGTAGAAATAGCGACCTTTCAAACTTTTCCAAATTTATACCTCATATTATCACCTTTCATGATCTCTGCTACAGTCAGACTGACACAAATCAGCACGGTCCGCACTAATAATGAGTTCGGGTGAGAGACGCATACCGTTTAGGAGAGTGTTTGAATTCTGCCTTCTACCACTCTCAACCCATTCCCCTGCGGTAAGCCAGTAGGGATGATTAGAGTATTGAATTTTTAAACTAGTTGGATAACCCTTGCCAAAGTTAATAGCAGTGACAGACAAATCAGCGAGAGAGTTGATACAATTAGCAAAAAATAAAGAAATAATTTTAAATTAATCTACATCATTAGGAAGATTTTCTTTAACAGAGATGTACATCCCCAAAAGTTTAAGAAACATCGTAAAACGTTATATTATCCATCTACAAAATCCCCGAAATGTTTTAAATAACCATGACACCAGACAGAAAAAACGCAAGTCTGTGCGGCTTTAATTTTTGTTCAGTTGTCTTTCCCATAAATGAATTCTCCTGATTTAACAATTATCCAAAGAAAATTGTTTGGTTAGGTTAGGTTAGGTTGCTGTACTGAATTTATAATACGCCTCCAAAGTGAATTAAATATTCTTTAAAAAAGATCTGAAACTCAACCACAAATATCGTAAACGCTATTAATAACCTCAGAGCTGCTACTATCAGCCTTATTACTACTTACCAAAATAAATTTCTTGCCGGCTTCAACTCGGACTCTGAACCTCATTATTTCCATTTACAATTGCAAGCATGGAAAAGACTTAATAGATTAATAGTTTTTTTTCATTTTTTATTTTGTTCCATTCTAATTTTTTCTCTCTCTCACTCTGGCTTCGACTCACCCAAAATATATTTTTTTTAACTCTCCGTTCCCAACCCTTACTTGTCCACGACTCCGCAGCCCAACCATTACATCTATTCAAATTTATCTTGGTACTCTCTCTCTCTTCTCTCTCTCTTCTCTCTTTCTCATACTGCATTCTCTCTTCGGACCCGCACAGCAAAACTTTCTCAAAACTCTCTACCACATTCTATCTAAAGCTTTCCTTTTGCTAGCTATATTTCCATTCATATTTGACTAATATTTTAATTATATCCTTCCTCGTTTGGCTTTTTACTCTGACCCTGTGTCTCTCATATCGTTTTATCTATTTACCAAACGTTTCGTTTTCAATGGGTGTTTATAACAATTTACATAATCTTGATAAATTTTCCCACGAATAAAATCTACTATCACAAAAATAAAATTCTTGCAACGAGAGAAGTCAGTGACAATCATTTGCGTCATAACCTGAAAAGTGGGTCTGGTCGGAATTAGAACATGTTCAACATGGACGTGCTGGTGGGTGTAAGATAACCAATCGCGAGACTTGTCTCCAGTGGCGGCTGACAAAAACAAGTAGTAACTCATCTTTTATTGATTGGAATCACGCGAGAAATTGAGATGCCCTAACCTTCTGTGACTGAAGCACATTGTCCTCTACAATAAGAGAAAGATTAAATACTCAACATAATTTTAGCACAATATCTCTCTATTCATAGTTCTTAGCGATGCCATAACTAGACATTGACACAAACAAAACGCCCCAAAACCACCAATTTTAAAACTCAATAAATTTTAAAAGATATAAAATATTGAGGTTATTGTACATTTAAGTAATATAATTTTTTTTGATTTATATATTAGATATGATTTATAATATATAGGCTCAAGTAGAATTGTTTATATTTAATTGCATATAACAGGTTAGATAGACGATACAGTATAACCTATGTTACAAAAGATAACGATAAGGAAATAAGTGTAATATAGTAAATTAATATATATAGTGTACTTTTAGATATAAGTAGGAATATAAGTATAATATATATTAAATATATATATAAATATATATATAGGTGAAACTAAGATTTACCCGCATCATATCTCGAAAACGAAGATAGTACAAGAAAACTTGGAAACACATATGGAATCACGCCGTATGACAATTTGATAATTGAAAATGAAAGAAAAAATTTTTTTATCTTTTTCTTATTTTTTTTAATATCTTCAAACCTGATAGGTACAAGAAAAACTAATAACAAATTTAGAAATTCAGCGATGAAATTTGTATGAAAAAAATGGAAAAAATTTTTTTTTTATTTTTTTAGCTAAAGGAATTACCCCAGGGTATATAACCGCAAAGATTGCAAAGAATCGTTACGTCTCTGACCTCCCGGGGACGACGGGGAGGGACTCGTCCCCCCTCTGTCCCACCGTCGCTCGACCCCCCTAAAAAAATCATATGCTGATTCCAAATATGTTATTGGGTTATAAAAAATTTTTTCCTTTTCTATCATACACATGTTCAGACGCTGATTCTCATATATGTTTATTTAGTTTCTTCTATATATTCGTAGTACTTGGAGACATAAAATACAATTTTTAATAAATACTAAAAAATTTTTTTTTCCATTATTTTCCTGGTACAAGATTTCATTACGCTTATTCCATATTATGTTATCTAGTTTCTAGTACCTTATCTTAGTTAGATAATGATGCGAGTTGAGTTTTTAAAGCCGGAGGTAAACTTCTTTTGAGAAGTTTTGGCTCTCAACAAGGCTGAGACGACCCCAATTTCGGTAGTAATAATCATATATATCCAGTAATCATGAGCTAGAGAGAATAGATCGGTAAAA
This sequence comes from Trachelipus rathkii, assembly GCA_015478945.1. Taxonomy (NCBI): domain Eukaryota; kingdom Metazoa; phylum Arthropoda; class Malacostraca; order Isopoda; family Trachelipodidae; genus Trachelipus; species Trachelipus rathkii. The sequence continues at coordinate 13,437 of JABUQX010106517.1, read as the reverse complement.
GTGATTATCAAGATACTGTAAATTATTAAGGTGAGGGCAATTATATCTATTTACATATGAAGTTAAAATAAAGAAATTAATAGTATATCAAGAATATATTATAAAATACAATACACGATTGGTAGTTTATATCGAATCTATGGCTAATAATTGAAGTAAATGCAAATGCTCATGATAAATGTTTTTATAAATGTTGTCATTTTAGTCTTATTATTATCCAGTGCTAAATAGATAATTACCTAATAGTTAGGTTGCGTATGTAGGAAAATAAAAGATTCAAATTTTACACCAATCCTCTTTTACCCGGTCGCAACACATCACAACGACAACCTACCACAACAAACCACACCATCAGCACACGACCACACACACACACACCACAACTAACACCACACATATTCGACACCGAAACACAGCGAGACAAGACAGCAACACAGATACCCGAGCACACACACACACACACTGACGGATATCTATAAACGACAAACGAAAGTATCCGAATATTTGATGAAGCGATTACTTGAAGGATAGTATAAACTTAGACCTTATATCAATATTTAAAAACAGTGATTTAAAATGAAAACATTAGCAAGAGAGAAAGTGAATCGGAATGTTAATACTCTATTCGTTACTAAGAGACCACATCACTTAGCGTTAAGGATAGATGCTGCCACATGTTACTTCACGCCACTCACTCTACATGATGTAGAAACTGCGTCTGCTTGTCCAGGTAAAGTAACTAATACACAGTTGAATTCACCATAAAATGTTATATGTCTTTGGGAATAGTGTGCAATCGGGTGCACCTACTTCACACAGAAACAAATAAAAACGCCCGTATATGGCGGGTTAAGTAGTTTTAGCGTCATAACAAGGGTGACACACTTCGGAGATAAATAAACCAAAAATTCAATTTCTGGATTATAGTGCTCGACAATTATCTATTAATATATATATAGTATGTAATGTTTATCGCCAGTTATAAGTCCTTCATTATTATAAACGCCGATAAGCTATAATGTTAACTGGCGCATATATCTTAGGGAATAATTTAAGAAGGAGAATAAGATTCCAGATTTGAGTAATATTATCTAAAATGAGAGTTAAGAAGGGTTTCAAAGATCTATATTATATAGAATACAAGTGAAAGCTATATTATATATTAGTATGGCGTTAAGATAGTATAAATTAAGAATTTTAATACAGTTAATAGCGGGTATACTTATCCTTTTTTTACGGAACAGGTTTAGGTTAAATTAGGGTATATATATCGTTAGTACTTATATTATTATATCCATAAACACTGCATAAAGGAATATAATGTAGCTAGTACTGAGATCTTTTTAGATAATATAGTGTATATCTATTGTAAACGTTAAAGGTTAATATGTGAGATGGGTCAAGCAACGATACGCGCTAATTCCCTCAATAACTCGGAATATAGGATAAGATATGTACCATCCGTTAGAGTTATACCACCTACCCTCTAGTTTATAACTTAGTACATAGATTACTCAGTTAAATAGGGTACTTCCTATTTTTACACTACTCATATAAATACCGATCATAATGTAATCTAACTATAAGGCAAAGGACATTTTACATAGGGGACACATGTAAGAAGGACGTACTAAAGTGAAATCCGCCTATGAGAATCATTTCCAAGGTGAACTATTTTGTAGTTATATAGAGGAAAATAGGAGGCCGAATTAGAGTATAATTGTCATTTTATACAGTTCTTGTAATAGTTAAGTTAGACTTAAACAGAGCCATTCAGATCGAATTAAAATAAGAGGAAAGGAATGAAGACTTAAGGAATTTATTAAGGAGATATTTTTGGCAAATAGAGGTCATAGAAAGATTATTTGTCTAAGTAGTGATAAGAATATTTACTATTAAGGATGTATTTAGTACGACACTTTCCGTTTTTGTGATGATAAAAGCCCCCTTTGTCGTCGACAGAGTCTATCATTCCCTAAAAGAACTAGATTTCTAGCTGTGAATGATGCATAGTATCTTATCTTACATCGTCGGTTCGCAGAGCCCAAGGCTCCTCATACGTGGAGACTGAGAATTCTCTCACCATACATGGATGTACGCAACTGGATCCACTCCCGCATGAGGACTAATAAGGGCTCAACGTATAAACAAAGTCTACTACGATCTCCCAAGGTAAGACTGAACATCGTACAAGACCAATATCGCCGCCTCACAATCGACATGGAGACAAGATTAGCCAAATACGAACATCACTCAGAAGGAAGTAGATAAACTGTCTTCGACTCATTCGGCTAGAGTCAATCAGAATGTACTAAGCTATTCACCACCTTTAAGTTTCTAGAACTCAAAGCGTACTATTCATCAGAGTAACAAAAGTACTATTAATGATTTCATATTCCAAATAATTATAGTTATTATGAGATACGTATTATAAGGAAGCGACATATACTAAAAGGACATACACAAATTCAGTCTAGATCGTAAAGTGCCAGTAAAAAATTAAAATATGTAGTTTAGGGCAGGATGGATAGTCATGTTGTACGCAGATGAAAAGTATTATTAAATTAATTAAGTGATATATTAAAGTGAGATTTATTATATTATATGATTAGTAGTCTAGATATTACCAATAGGTAGCTGAGCGAGTAGAGCGATAGTATGGTTATATATGTATTTTTATATAGATGAGAAGACTTTAGTAGAGAAACAATATAGTCAAGTATGTGTTCAATAAGAATTGTGAGTTATTTTGGACGATTTCGGAATGATGTGTGTTAAGGTATTCTTATGATTATCAGTGACTCCAGATCTTTGAGAATGTACTGTAGAAATGAATTTTCGCGGCCCTGAATGTATTATATATAATATAGCATGCGTGTTATAATATATTTTCATGTTAAAGTAAATTAGATATATATATATATATATATATATAATAATATATATATATATTATGGATAATATTTGCTATAGTTGTATATAAGATTTAAATATATTTTCAAACGGCACTAATCATTCAATAACGGAAGAAATAAATAATTATTGAAAGAATCTAACCCTCATAATTATACATTTACAGATTCAATCTGTAAATGCAAAAGTTGAAAATGATAAATACAAATACACAAAAAAAGAATAATTATATGTAATAAAAATATCATAATATAAATTATTTCTAAAAAAACAAAATAATTTAAATCATGCCTCATACTGGTAAGGGAGAAATAATCTTATCTGTTATGTATTAATTTTTGTTCGTGGAGGTTTATTTCCCAAGGTAGCGTCCAACATTATACGCTAATCAAAGAGAGGGGTGGAGTCTATGAGAACATGCTGTTAAAATCGTGAAGCGAGAATGGAAAGAAAGTGGAGCGTTCCCTAACATCGATGATTTGGTTATTGTTTGTCGAATCTGAATGATCAAGCGTTTGTGTATTAGTAGTTGAAATTGTGGTTGCAGTTGAAGTTTTGCTGTAAGTTGCTGCTGAAGATTGCTCTTATGAATATAAATATAAGGTTGAACATCTTTCGTCAATTAGCAAGAAGGATGTGAGTATTTACAACCTCTTGACATTTATTGTTTTAACTTGTATTTAATGTAAAAAAAAAAAAGTGATGTGTTGGTTTATAATATTATAAAATAATATAAAAACTGCAAAGTTAAATCTAAGGGATCTTATAAACAGGTACTCACTGCAAAGTTAGATTAAATCAAGAAGGAATAAGAACCATAATGTACAAAAGTTCAGTACCATTTAAAACTCGGTTATCTCAGATTGTTATATTTTAAAGTAATTTATTGTAAAATTAAATCAATCTCTCCATCGATGAATGGCCAAGATACTCAATTTTTTTTAAAGCTTTTAACTGTACTTGAGCAAATGGTGGTGTGGAAGTGTAGATTTTCTCTTACCGCAAAGTGATGTTCGCAGATTTTCCCGCCTCAACATAAAACGAGCGGATACACATTTAGGAAAATTAATCCTTATTTTATTTTCATATTTCTAGCTTGTCTGTATCCAGTAGTGAGGGAGTGTGCATTGTGTGCACGTGTTGTCATTTGACCACAGCGAAACCAGAAACCTACCTGAGGCTTTTGAAGCCCCCCAATCTTTTACCTGCCCTTAGCCTTTATTAGTAACACTTTATTGTTCTCTTTGACCTCTTTGAGCCCCCACATATACTCTTGACCTGACGCTTGACCTTTTACTTGTGCCCTTTCACCATTTTTTTCGTGACTCAACCCTTCCGATCTTATTTAACCATGAGCTGTCTCTTTTGGGCAACTTGCGTTCCCCTTATTTTTATATCCTCAAAACTTTATTTCGTGTGCTAATCCCTTAACATATATTTTTTGTCAACCCTATATTTTTGTTATCAACCACATTTTTATGCACTCCTTCTCACCTTCGATACTCTATAGTGTGTTGCGCCAAAACGTTGGTCAACAAATCCCGTTGTTTACGTATACCCCCCCTATATTTACGCCCCCTATTTTTTCGACCGTGGCCATTTATTGGCCCACGGGTAATTTCTGATCTCCTGTTTGGGGGCATTAGCCCTAGATTTTTATTGTTCTTTTACCTGTTGTGACCACCTTGCCAGAATTACCATGGGGTCAATTCTTGGCCCACGGTAATTTGGACCCTTTGGTCTTCCATGGGTCAATTTTGGCCCCCGATTTTCGACCAACCCTTTGCTCTTTCTTCCATTGGTCAATTTTGACCCCACGTAATTTTTGATCCTTCCTGCTAGCGGGCTAGCCCTATTTTCTTGATGCTTTTACCTTTGTTTTGACCATGATTATGTCCTATTTCTTATACCTTGCCATATACCGTGGTTCAAATTTGACCCACGGAATTTTTTGTCCTTCCTTTAAGACTTACCCTTTTTTATGTCTATAACCTCTGGTTTGACCATGATATCGTCCTTAAACCTTACAGCTATAACCATGGGTCAATTATTTGACACCACCTAACTTGATGGCTTTGAATGGTCCCAATCACCGTAAGGAGTATCTAGTGATGTTCTACTGAGTATTAGATGCAGTCTGCACAGTGAGTGCCAGTGTGCAGTTGCCAATGTGAGTTGCCAGATTGAGTGCCCAATGAGTTGCCGAAGTGCCTGTAGTCCAATGAGGTGCCACATTCGATGTGCCAAGTGAGTGCCCACATATGCCAACCTGAGTGCACACTTTTTTCAAGCCTTTTCTAGGCTCCCTTGAGCCTAGAATAGCCTTAATAGGGTGTGTCTACCCTACGGTAATAAGCGTCATGGGCAATCGATTGGTGTATAATTTACAATCTGCTGCCTCATAGAATGCTCTCTACTATGAGAGTTAGTATTTAATCATAACACCTATAATCCACTTACACTCCTCCATAGACACTACATTAAACTCATTATACAACTTACACTCACCACCCACAACAGGTACAGCTTTACACTTACACCACACACTCATATTGATTGCCTCAGCAATTAATGCCCCAGCATGATTGCGTACTCAGCACTCAATGCCTTTTCAGCAATTGATGCCTCACATTAATGTCTCAGCTTATGACCTCAACTTTCTGAAGTTCATCTTGATGACTGCATCTTTATGGACGTTCATCTTTCGATACCATCTATATTGATGATCCATCTTTGATGAAATCATCTTTCTAGCCTCTTCTACCCAACATCATAGAACAGAGTTAATATTAATGTCTTCCAATCATAAGCGACCCACCAGGGCACAGTGTGCACCCTCCGCCGCAAAGGATGGAGGCCACGCACCCCACAGGTGCGACCCGCCGCCGCGAATGAAAAATATACTATATCTTAAATCATTGCATTATTTCATACTTAAAACATTTTTATAGAATTTCGTTTTCAAATATACTATGAGTCTTCTTTTTATTTCATACTTAAACTTTTTATTAAAACATTTTCTGCGACCATCCTAAAACTGACACTCATTCAGACCTATTATTTTAACCACATATATGATATTAACATCTATTTATTCACTTCAATACTGTCTACTTAATACTTTTTAATTTATATAATTTTAAAAATTTAGTAAGAGAATAAAAAATTCAGAGTGTCTATATAGTTACAAACATTCATTCTTTATCTCACAATTGTACGAAAATTTATTAAACAAACAATATACTTTACCATTTACCCTTAAGCAGTAAAGCAGTAAAACAATAGAGGTGTTACTTACCTTAAACCTAGGTGATTTAGTATGCCTTATGGGTTACTGCTTTTACATGCTTTAACTTTCTCTTTACTTGCTTTAACTCATGTTTTATTGCTTTAACTCTTCTGCTTTACTGCTTAACTCATGTTTTACTGCTGCTTAACTCCTGCTTTACTGTTAAACTCTCTGCTTATATGTTTATACTCTTCTGCTTACTGCTTTAACTCATATATTATTAACCATTATGTTTTCTTTTATATTTTTATTTTCTTTGAATCGTCCAATTATTACGCACGTTTGGTTTGCGTAATAATCTTTATTATTTAAATTGTAATGTAAGAAAAAAAACACCACAGCACTTAGTATTATAGAGATCAAGTTCTATTTAATAACAATTCGTAACGGAAGGATCTTTATTACAAAAACGATATACTTTAACATACCTTAAAGCGAGTAAAGCCAGGTAAAACAATAGAGTGTTATTACCTAACACCTTAGGGATTAGTATGCTTTTGTTTTACTGCTTTTTACTGCTTAACTTTTCTGCTTTACTCTTTAACTCATGTTTTACTGCTAACTTTTCTGCTTTACGCTTTACTTCATGTTTTTTACTGCTTTAACCTCTGCTTTACCTGTGTTTAACTCTCTGCTTACTGTTTTAACTCATAAATTATTAAAATTATGTTTCTTCTTGTCTGATTTTTTATCTAGATTCAGTTCTTTGATACATAGATGTATTTTTGTTTAATACTTGTCTTTTTATCACTCAAAATCAGAAGAACTTGGCAGGAATGAATGTTCAGGCCCCATATAAGTTTTATAATTTTAATAAAATTGGTTATTTTCTTTAATAAACATATACTTTTACAACCAAAGCAGTAAGCCAGTTGATATCATTAGAGGAGTGAATACCAAACACCTAGGGGATTAGTCTGCTTTAACTCTTACTGCTTAACTTCTGCCTTTACTGCTTTTAACTCATGTTTTACTGCCTTAACTTTCTGCTTTACTGCTTTTTTAACTTTCTGGTTTTCTCTTTTAACTTTCTGCTTTACTGCTTTTAACTCTCATGCTTTACTGTTTTAACTCTTCTGCTTTACTGTTTTTAAAACTCATATCATTAGTTAAACATTATGTTTTCTAATTTTGTTTTAATACTTTTTATTCTTATTTTACTATTATTTTATATTTTTATATTATTTTTATATTTTTTATTATTTTATTCTTTACTTATTATCATGGACACTATAAAAGCTCGGCCTATTGTTCATTATATTTAGAAACACACATCACACACACAAACACACACACAACACACATCACACACACACAACATAATCACGATCTGATTGAGCACACATTCCACTATGACACGTTATACACACATATCACTTATGACACTTTACATTTACCCATTAGGACACTACATTTTACACTTATACACATGTGGTCACACACAACACACACACACCACACACACACACACACACACACACTTAACCAACTTATACACACATTCACTTATTGATACTTATACATCACCATTCACCGTTATGACCACTTACATTGCCTCCATAGAATAACTTACAGGTCACCTACTCTCCCCACCCCGAAATTAATTTACTTTTACAAATGAGACACATTTCTACAATCTTAAAAACCGACTTTTCTTATACACTTCAACACACAGATCTAGCACACACAGATTTACTTTACACTTGCACACACACACACACACACCAACACACACCAACACAGCACCACACACACACACACACCCACCCAACACCTCACTTTACACATTTAATGTTATAGATTATTAGAACATTTTAATGTTTTAATTAAACACGGTAACATTTATATTCTTTATTAGGGCAAAGCAAAAAGGTCTATTTCCATAAACCGTTTTCATCTTATATAAATAACCTTCTATAGATAAATCAATCCACTCTTATCTTTTGCGACACAACAGAATTTTTATGTTATCCGATACTGTATCGTCACTTTCCATACTTGTCTCAGAAATGAATAACTATCAAGCTTAAAACTAACTGCCTTTACTAGAAAAATCTCCGTTAACGATTTATATTAAATATTTCTTATATTATACGTCGACCTTTCTACAAACAATAAAATCATGTAAATTCAAAGTAAGGTCAAGCCCCTAAAGCACCCATCGCCTACATCCCATAAGCTAATGCCATGACGTTTTTGTTCCTCGAACGCCATATCATAACATTCATTACTTTACTCATGTAACGCCATAACATAACACGTATTACAGTATTATGTAACGCCATAACATAACATGTATTACAGTATCATGTAACGCCATAAAATAGCATGTATTACAGTATTCACTGGTAACGCCATATACATAGCACTCGTTGTTAATCTACACAAATTATTTCAAAGTCTTTCTTTAAATAATTCCTGAGTTTCTTTATATTATTATTATTATTATCTATGTACCATTGACAACCATCACGAGGAAAAACGACAAGACAACCCCGCAAATCCTTATACAAGATTCTTCCGCAAACTAGAACCTCTCTCCTGTAAAGAAATGTGTTGTCATATATAACTACTTATAAGTTTCTTTATTATTTAGAAGATTTATTATTCCATTTTTTGGTTATAATCCAGGAGCCTCCTGGAAAGCTTAAGAAGCCTTTATAATCCTCACTGACAGAGCGGTCTAAATTAAATATCTTTCAAAACTGGTGATACCCTTCTTTCTCTAGCTTTTAAAATCGTAGGCATGTCCTCTAGATTAACTGAACCCCGTCTTTTATGCGTCCTGAAAATTAGTGCCTCAAAGTTTTGGGAACGATCTCTTTGTTTGATAGAACGGTACCCATGCTATAATTTAACTCCTTATACACTAGGTCCCCAAAGGTAAGAATGTATACTACTAGCAGACCAAAGAAATTCCCATGTCTATTATTATGTTTAAAACATTGCTCAACTGAAACATGGCTGAATCCCGGGGTGCTTCGTGAGAGAATGACCTCTCGCTCTCTGCGCCTCTCGCCCGCCCTGGTAAGATCCTTAAGCAGCAAAAAAGGACTAATGTTTCTCATATACCTTGATGCGAAATTAGTCGTGTGCCTTATTCCTGATTCTCTTCATCTTACTGACACTGAGAAATGATGTTATTTTGGTCGAGAATTATTTTATCGTCTTTGAAAATTAAACCTTGTTCCTTTAAACTTGTATTGAGCAGGTGTGTGTTTTATTATCTTTTAGACCCAAACTCATTTTAAAATCATATTCATTTAGCTTTTAAGCGGTGCACAAGTTATCCGATTTGTATTAAAAGTGTTTGTATTTTACTAAGGTATATCATATTTATAACTATACCATACTTAAACATTTTGACCGAATAATTTATTAAACTTTTCACATAGAATAGATAATAATTAATTCACTAGTCATAAGCTAACACCAGGGCTCAGCACATTGAGCCACCACCCCAAAGGCAACCAACCTCCGCATCCCGCGTTGGTGCGTCCCGCCGCTTCCCCGCCCGTCGCGTGCGGCGCCGCAGGCGCAATTATTCCGTCCGCCCCCGCGTGCGCCCGCGCAGCGCAGTATTTCCGCAACTTGTGAGCGATTTATTATATTAAGTATACCTACATGAGCACACAACACACACACACCGTCTCACATAAAAGTGACCACACGAATACACCCTACCGATTCACACGAACACACACTCACTTTACACATATAAACGTTTACATTATTTAACAACATTTATTTTTGTATTTCATGAACTACCTAGTGTTTATTCTACTCTTTATGCTCTTATTTGCTCATTACTCATCATTATTTATAAAACATTACCACATATAGTATTACAGTGTCGAGCGCAGTCACATACACACTGACAATCAACATACTCCACACTCATGCCTCATCATACTTCCATTACACGTGCGCTTAACTCACCATTACCGCACAAATATATTAGGCGTTAATCCTCGTCCTCTATTTATAATTTAATCTAAAGTACATTTCTTCTCTTGTTGTATTTCCATTTATGCTCACTTAGTGTCACACTTTCTATGACATTCATTCCTATTTTATTATTACTGTGAAGAAGAACACACAATGTATCATCACTCAGCTCATCACACACACACAACAACACACACGACACACCAACAACACACCACATTCACGGCACATCTCCAGCCGTTCGTTACACATCTAAACCTGTTATGAATGTATTAAAACAATGTATATTGTTTTATTTTTAGTGTGTATTTTATAACTATGGAGGTAAATTGTTTATTTTCTATTTCTAGTTCACATACTATTCAATAACATCAGCACACGCAAACACTCATCATACTATCTCTATCACCCATTCATCATGAGTACCACACTACACTATTACTATTCCCATTCCCATTCCCGCCGATATTATTTTTATTAGCCCTCTCGTTTAATTCTGGATTTCGGTTGTAATAAATAAATTAAATATACCTCAACTATTGACGCCCATTTGTGTAGTCCTCACTTGATGTCTCAGCTTTGATGCCTAAACTTTACTTTGGTGCCTCAGCTTTTGATGCCTCAGCTTTGCATGCCTCAACTTATTAAACTTAGCTTGGTATTCAGCTTTGTGTTCCATCTGTGGATGGTACTCATCTTTTGATTGCTCATCTTGATACCACCTATATTAATGATTCATCTGATAAGGCAGGTACACTTACCATAAAACTTGTACACTTTACACTTATGCACACATTCACTAGTATCTCATTTATTCACACATATGGCAACGTACACATAGGACAGCTTCACACTCCACACCTACCACACACACACACAAACAATTGTGAATAAATTCAATATCAATGTTAGTAATAAAAAAGATAATAATATATTAAGATAATAAATATACTAATAGAAAAAATAAAACATATAAGTAAATAAAAATAATATATAAATAATAACTAAACTCTTAATGGTGATAACATATAAGTGTATTATCACAATTAAGAGTTAAAACTAGACTCTTAGTGGTGATAACACATAAGTGTGTTATCGGAAACTAATATGCAGTGTCTAGTTGCGCTCGCTGAACAGGGCTGCGTCACCGGCCAGCCGGTGAACGCGGAAATATTGCGCTCTGCGGGTCGTGCGACGCGACGGACATTGGTCGTGCAAGGCTGGAGGCGCATCTGCGAGCGACTGCAATTGTAGCGACTGGCGTTTTGTCCTTGCGGGGGGGCTCATCTGAGCCCTGTGTAGCCTTGATGTGAGACTAAGGTGAATGTAAAAGGACAAGTCAATTATTGTGAAGTCTTTGCAGTTACATAGTGAAATTGTGATTACATTTATCTCTACCAATTGATTAGAGTATTTTGAGTTATATGTTAATATGATAGTTTAACACCTACCGTTATTGATAATGATAAAACATCTATTCAGTATATGTACAAACAGAAACTTTAGACTGCATCCGCGTCTGACAAATTATAGCGTATAAGAGATTGAACTATAATCTTTAATTAAATGAGTTGGGTTCTAAAAGATGAATAAAACACACGACACTTACCCTGCTACACTAATACGAATATGTATTACAAAGAAAAAGTATTTTCAAAGACGATTAAAAATAATCTCGACCAATCACAACGCGAGCACATGGACTATACGCATCATATAAGGAGAGACGATGTATTTCACGGCGATTACCCAATCACACAGAAGATAACATTTGTCACTGTGAATCATACCTGCCTCTAGAGGATATAACATGTAAGCACGTATCCAGCATGCTTTCAGTTTTGAATATCATTTATAAAGATAATTAATAACAAGATTCTCATTTGACTATACCGTAGAACGAATTACCTTGTTGTTGTGATGGTGGCTATTAGGATCTATAAATATAGCCCAGCCGAACAAAAAAGATTATCCTAAATTAGGCCTAAATTTAGTAACTAGTTATTGCACCACATTTTTACAGATAAAGGTCAGTTTGAAATATTATTTTGACCTCGGAATTATGGCTAAATCGCCCCGTGTACAAAAAGAGCGATTATCCTAAATTTAGAATCCTAAAAGGTGAAGTTATTATCAATCACAATATCCCAGAGAGAGGTCAGTTCGTAATCGGTAAGGATACCGGTGTTCGTGTTGGTTTTCTCGTGATGGATTGTCAATGTACATAGATAATAATCAATAATTAAAATGAATAAAAGAGAGAAAACCCGAGGTAAATGAAAGTAATAAATAGAAAGTACGTAGATGTTATTATTTTAAAGGTAAACTATTGCGAACTGAGTTGAGCATCAAGTAGGTCAACAACGAACTCCGTTGATACATAATATAAATGTAAGTGATTATTGTTTATTTTTAAATAAAAACTTAGAATTGAATTTGTAATAAAGCAGATACTATGGGTATTATTGTAAGCAGGAGAAGAACTCTATTTGTTTCGGATTTCTTTTAAATAATTCACCAGCCGTACCAAATGAGTTACTAAAAATAGAATGATGTAAAGCAGGGTTAAGTCAAGAAGAAGCAATAGAGCTGATAGCGTTGAAGTGTTATGGTAGTGGGCAGGTTGGCTAGGGCTGACCCTTAACTTACTTTACTGATTTATTGGGTTGTTTAATGGGAGCGTGCTATGCGTAAAATACTATGTTCTGTTTAATTAAACCGATTTGTTGTGCTGATTGATCCTCGCCCAAAATGAAAAAACATTATATAGTAAAATGTTATATTATTAAAAATCTGTAGATAGTTATAAGTCATTTATTAAACAAAAATACTAAACCAGTTAAAATAAATTCATTGAGTTACAAAGCACACTGATGGACTGAGATATATTTAATGAATTTGAAGGGAACTAAAAATTAGTGTAGTGGCTACGAAGTGAGTAATATAAAGTATAGACGGGGTATTTGATAATTGAGAAAACAATTGAGTGAATTGTTTTAAGATAGCAAAGATATGCACGAAGAAGCGAACGTAAGAAAGAGTAGGTGCGTGCACAATGCAGGATGTGAAATGGCGTGATTGTGAGGGGGTATCATGTCTGTGGCCCACGTTGGGCCAAGGGATGAACCCTACACTTTGACGGATGAGAGTGAAGGTCGTCTTCCGGTCCCGTGAAGAACCTAGGGTAGGATTTTTCTGACTGATGAGTTTTCACTAAAAGAGTTTATAAGGGTGAGAGTTGGCGACTTTCTTTTGCACTTGTGTCATTTCTTCTATTTTTTTTCTAT
>JABUQX010106516.1:32500-34800 GCA_015478945.1 Trachelipus rathkii | reverse complement strand
CCCGCGAGATATGAAATAATCGTTTAGGATAGATCCATACAGGGTCAGAGCGGTACCTCATGAACCTCATGTTAGCACAGATACCTACCAAAAGGCCATAGGCATCAGTTACTTGGATGATAGCTAACTCAAGGGTCATGTAAGATAATCCGACTAGCCAAGGCATGCATATCAACCCACCCGCAACTCACAAAAAATAAGGGTGATGCTAGGTGCAGGTTGTAAGATAGGTGTAGGTGTACGCTAGTGTAGGTGTAGGTTAGTTATAGGTTAGGCTTTACGGTCTTAGGTCTAGGTCAGGTTAGGGTTAGGTTAGGTTAGGATTAGGTTAGGGCCAGGTTAGGTTAGGTTATGTCTAAGGTTAGTCTATGCTAGTTCAGGTTAGGTAGGTTAGTGCAGGTGTAGGCTAGGTGTAGGCTGGGTATAGGGTATCCGGCAAGGTCAAACAAAGCCGAAATATTCATGTGTCAAACAAGGTTAATATATACATATATATATATATATATATAATATATATATATATATATATATATATATTAATATATATACTATAATATAATAATATATATATAATATATACTATATAAACCCTGAAACTCAGATATTATATAGTATATATATATATATATATACTATAGACACATAATATACTAATTACTAATACCTCTCTTATATTATAATCATACGTATACTATAATACTACACATTAACTTCAACTACTAACCTTCATTATTTATAATATATATATATACACACTTAACATCCCACAGTATATCAATATATACATATATAACAACAAGCTCAATTACCTAATACATCCCCCAGTTCATCACTACTCTCAAAAATCTTCACTCTAAACCATCTCATTGACATAATAATCACTAACCCTTATAAACACACATGCTCCCACTACGACCTATGCAATCATATCTACTGAAATATATAATCATCATATACCTATTATTATATATATATTTATATATACTATATATATATATATATATATATATATACTATTAATTTATAATATTATACATATATATATATATATATATATATATATATAATGGACAGTCTCGATAGCCGCATGTGCCTTTTTACTGTCTCTATATTATTATTATTATATATTATTATTATTATTATTATTATTATTATCTATTATATATATATATATATATATATATATATTATATATATAATATATATATATTTATATATATATATATAATATAATATCTACTATATATATAGTATATAATATATATATACTAATATATATGTGTGCAGTAACAAGGAAACAAAAATTGTAAAAATAAGTTTATTTTTCCCCATTAATAAAACAAAAAAAAAATATATAATATTAATCATATTATCATGGATAAATTTTTATTAAATAAATATTTTTTATTTTATTTGAATAAAGGTAGAATTAAATTATTTTTGTATAAATTATAGAAGTTAAATATTACAACTACATGTCAGTTTAACTAAGAGTGAATATTCATGGTATTTAACAGAAGCATGAAGTTTTTGAAAAAAACTTGAAGTTTCTATTATAGGTAAGAGGTTTTTTCTCTTAACCTAATTATTTAGAATCCCATTTTTGCCAACGGTGAGGTGGAAGCCCTAGTGCTAGGGCAAATAAAAGACTAAAAGTTTAGTCACCAGGCTGGCCACCTTGTGATTAAATCTTTTAGTTTTTAAACATTTTAAAACCCGAATTCCATTTGTACATAAATGCAGAAAAGCGTATTATATATATATATATATATATGGTATAAGTTTTAAAAGAATACGAAATGTTTTCGTATCGTAAAATATAATAATTGCTGCGTATAATACATATGAAAGTGCATCTTAGCTCTTGGTCTTTCTACTTAGCGGTTCTTTGTGCGTGGTTCTTTGCTACGAATGCGACGGACTCCGCGGAACTTGTTAAAAAACCGACCGACGACGAGACGATGATTGCGATTCAACCCCGACGAACGCGACGATGAATTTGCGATTCAACCCGACGAACGCGACGATTGAAAATTATGGACGGAAGGATTAACAAACGCTTTTATAAAACAAAATGGTTCGGACGCAGTCAACAAGGATGACACCATAAAAAGGTCATGGAAAGAACATGAACAAAATTAAACTAACACAAACTTAAAATAACTAACTAACGTATAAACAAAAAAAAAAAAAAAAAAAAGCACTAAAAAACACCCATGAAGTAGCTGAGTAAAAAAAAATATCCACGCTGATTAGCGATTTGCTGCTCATCGCTGGTCAGGTGGTCTACACGACCGGAA
>JABUQX010106516.1:20000-27500 GCA_015478945.1 Trachelipus rathkii | reverse complement strand
AATGCGATTCGTAAAACTATATATAATATATATATTAATAATATATAGTATATATATATATATATTATATAATAATAAATAATAATAATAATATAATAATAATAATAATAATAATAATAATATAGATACAGTAAAAGGCACGATGCGGCTATCGAGACTGTCCATTATATAATTATATATATATATATATATAAATATTATATGTATTTATACTTAACATATATATATATATATATATATATATATATATATATATATATATATATATATATTATATATATATATATATATATATATATAATATATATATATATATATATATTATATATATATATATATATATATATATATATATAATATATATAATATATATAATATTATATATAATATATATATATATATAGTATATATATATTAATATATATATGCTTAATGAGTTATTCAGGTTTATATAGTATATATATATACATATATATATATATATATACTATACTATATATATATATATAGATTTATATATATATATATATATATATATATATATATATATATATATTACCTTGTTTGTACTATGATATTTCGCTTTGCCTTGCCGGACTATACCAGCCTACACCTAGCCTACAACCAGCCTTCAAGCCTAACCTAACCTGACCTAACATAACCTAACCTACCCTAACCTAACCTAACCTAACCTACCTAACCTAACCTAACCAACACTGACCTAACCTACCTAAAAACCTACCTAACCTAACCTACACCTACACCTAGGCGCTACACCTACACCTATCCTACACCTGCACCTAGCATCCACCCCGCCTTGAGCTCATCCAGGTAACTGATGCCTAGCCTTTGGTAGGTATCTGTGCTAACATGAGGTCATGTAGGTACCTGACCTGTATGGATCTATCCTAACTTATTTCCATCCGTGGACACACACAACACACACACCACACATGCACACTTATACTTATATTTACACAACACACACACACACACGGCACAACACACACACACACACACACACACACGACACACACACACCACACACAACACACATTCACTATGACAACTTATACACACACCACACCATACACACACCCACTTACACTTATTACACACATTCACTATGACACTTTACACTCACCATAGACACTTACACTTACATTTACTCTTATACACACGCTATAAAACACACGACAGCCCTTGTCTTCATGGGTCATTCATTTTTATTTCATACCTAAACATTTTTATTAAAAACATTTTCGCGAAACCAAAAACTGTAAGTCATTACAGAGTTATTATTATTATAAATTTTATTTCTTTTTAATTTTAAATTTTAAAAAATTATGTAAGAAGAAAAAAACCAGAGTGCCTGATATATAAACATTTTATTTTACTACAATTGTACGAAATTTTATTAAAAACATTATACATTACATACCTTAAAGCAGTAAATCAGTAAATCAATAGAGGTGTTACCTTACACCTAGGGGGGATTAGTATGCTTTTTGTTTTACGTTTTACTGCTTCAACTTTGTTGTACGTGCTTCTAACTCATGTTATTACTGCTTTAGCTTATATGTTTTTTACTGCTTTAACTCACATATTTATTAACATTACATCACCTGTAGAAGCAGTAAATCAGTAAATCAATAGAGTGTTAACTAACACCTAGGGGATTAGTATGCTTTTGTGTTTACTGCTTTACTGCTTTACTCAATCTTTTTACTACTCATATGTTTTACTGCTTAACTCATATGTTTTTACTGCTTTAACTCACATATTTATTAACATTACATACCTTAAAGCAGTAAATCAGTAAATCAATAGAGGTGTTACCTAACACCTAGGGGGGGGGTTAGTATGATTTTGTTTTTAATGATTTAAAAAAAAAACTACTTTAAAAAGATAGTTACAGCGTTAACTTTTTTTTATCTGCTTTAACTTTTATCTATTTACTGCTTTAACTTTTTGCTTTACTGTTTTAACTTTTTGCTTTACTGTTAACTCATATATTATTAACATTATTTTTTATTTTGTTTTAATACTTTTTATTTATTTTTATTATTATTTTTATTTATTTTATTATTATTTTTATTATTTTTATTATTTTATTTTTATTATTTTTATTATACTTAGTGTTATTTACTTCATGCCTATTGTTATTATTATTTAGAACACACATACACACAGACACACACACACACACACACACACACACACACACACACACACACACACACTTATACACACATTCACTATGACACTTATACACACATTCACTATGACACTTACATTTACCCATAGACACTTATATTTACACTTTACAACATCGGTCACACACACCACAACACCACACTACACTTATACACACATTCACTATGAAATTATAAAAAAAAAAACAAAAAAAAAAAAAAACACACACATTCACTATTGACACTTACATTATATATATCTTACTTACATCTTACATCTTACACTCACACACAGATTAACTTACACTCACACAGATTTACCTACATTCACACACAGATTTACTTACACACACACAGATTTACTTACACTCGCACACAGATTTACACACATACACACACACACACACACACACACACACACACACACACACTCACACACACCCACGCACACTCACTTACACATATAACGTATAATTTATTAAAACATTTTATGTTTTATTTAAACACGTACATTTAATACATCAATTCATTAAAATAACTAAAATTATTTTCAAAGTTTCTTAAAACTTCTATAATAAATCAATCATTATCTTTGAACAAAGAATTTATTATTAACTGTTAATACTTTTTGTTTATAAATTTTATAACTATCAAGTTTTAAAATAACTTTTACTAAAATTTTATGAAATTTTATTAAAAACATATATTTTACGTACCTTAATTAAAGTAGCAATAAATCAGTAAATCAGTAAGGCCAGCCCCTAGCACCCCTCTACATCAAGCTATGCCACGTTTTGTTCTATTGACTTACTGCTTTACATCATCTTTAGACATGTAATAAGTATAAAATAACAAAATAAGTTCTTCTCTGCTAACATAACATGTATTTTATTAAAATCATTCTAAGTTTTTATTTAAAAATAACAATTATTCACTTACATTTATATTATTCACTCGATGTTAACTAAAAAAATATTTCAAAGTTTTTTAAATAATCGTTTCTTTATTATTATTATTATTATTAATTATCTATGACATTGACAATCCATCACGAAAAAACACAACAACCCGCACTGCTTACAGATACGAAACTGACCTCTCTCTGTAAAAATGTGTTGATAATAATACTTTTAGGTCTAATTTAGGATAATCCTTTTTGTAACCCGAGGCGATTTAAGCCTGATTCCAAGTCAAAATATATTTCAAACTGACCTTTTTCTGTTAAATGTGGTGCAATAACTACTTAGGCCTATAAATTTAGGCTAAATTTAGATAACTTTTGTAGGACGGGGCTGAATTAATCTAATACCAGGTCAAAAGATAATTCCAATATCAGATCATTATGTTATTTTATTTATACAATATATTTCAACTGAAACATGCTGGATCGGAAAGATCCTTTAAGCAGGTAAAAAGGAAATGTTTTCCTTTCTTGTGATTGGTCGGGGTAATCCTTATCTCTATATGACCTCGTATGTGATTGGTCGAGAATTATTTTATCGTCTTTTAAATTAACTTTGTTCTTTAAACTTGTATTTGTAGGCAGTGTGTGTTTTATTATCTTTTATACCCAAACTCATTTTAAATCATAGTCATTTTAGCTGTTAGCGGTGCAACAAGTTATCTGATCGTATTAAAAGTGTGGTTATTTTTGACTAAGTGTATATCATTATAATAAAATACTTACACTTGAGAATAAATTATTAATTTTCACATAGAAAGATAATAATTAATTCACTAGTTCATAAGCTAACCACCAGGGGCTCAGCATGAGCCCAACCCGCAAAGGCAGCCAACCCCGCACCCGCAGGTGCGTCCCGCCGCTTTCCCGCCGCCGAATAACACGTGCGCCCGCAAGCGCAATCATTTCCGATTCGCGAATGAAAATATACATATATATATATATATATATATATATATATATATATATATATATATATATAATATATATATATATATATATATATATAATATATATATATATATTATATATATTATATATAATATTGGTGTGCGCGTTGAGTGTAAGCGTCAATGGCGTGAATAAGAGATATAGTTAAAGTATGGTGTTGAATAAGAGATATAGTGTATGGTTGTATAAGTGACATAGTGTGTATGTATGGTAAGTGTAACTGCTTATAAGCTGAATCATCAATATAGGTGGTATCAAAAGATTTGGACGCCTATCAAAGATGAGTCATCAAAAGATGAACCACTAAGCTGAGTACCAAAGCAAGTTATTTAAAAGTTGAGGGATATCAAAGCTGAGCCTTCAAAAGCTGAGGTATCAAAGTTGAGGCATTAAAAAGGCTGAGGCATCAAAGTTGAAGGCATCAAAACTGAGACATCAAAGTTGAGGCATCAAAAGCTGAGGCATCAAAGTTGAGGGATCAAAATATCGAGTGGGTGGGTGCTATGTGTAAGATGGTATGTGTTGTGTGTGTGCTAGTGTGTGTGTGGTGTTGTGCAGTGTGTACATGTGGTGTTCATAAATAATAACAATAGGCATGAAGTAAATAACCATAAATAATAATATAAAATAAAAATAAATGTTTTTAATAAATTATTACGCTATAATGTGTAGTGATGTGCGTGTCGAGTGTGTGTGTTGTGTGTGTGTCGTGTGTGGTGTTGTGTGTGTGATTGTGCGTGTGTGTTTATACTTGTGTGTTCTAAATAATATAACAATAGGCATGAAGTAAAAAACTTGTAATAATAAAATAAAATAAAATGTTTAATAAATTATACGTTATAGGTGTAAGTTATTGCTTCGGTCTTGTGTGTGTGTCACGATGTATGTGTTTGTGTGTGTGTTTATGTGTGCGTTGTTTATACGGTTTAAATAACTATGTGTGTGGTTATAACAAGTCTTCTGGGCGCACGCTCGGTCGGGACGCGCGGACGCACCATCGGGTGCGGGGTTGGCTGCCTTTGCGGGTGGGCTCATGCTGAGCCCTGGTGAGTTAGTTTATGAACTAGTGAATTAATAATTATTTATTTTAGGGTAATTAATAATGATTTCTTAGACATAAGTGATTTCTTAAAAATATTGTACTAAATCTTAAGTATAAGTAAACACGACTTTTAATACGAATCAGAGTAAACATTGTGCAACGCTAAAACAGCGAAAATGCCCCTGTGTTAAAAATGGTTGGGTGTATAAAAGATAATAAAAACACAACACCTGCTCAAATACAGTTTAAAGAACAAAAGTTAATTTTCAAAAGACGATAAAATAATTCTCGACCAATCACATACGAGGTCATATAGAGATAAGGATACCCCGACCAATCACAAGAAAGGAAAACATTTCCTTTTACCTGCTTAAGATCTTTCCGATCCAGCATGTTTCTGTAATATATTTATAAAAAATAATTAATAACAATGATTTCTTGTCTGTTTGAAATATATTTTGACCTGGTATTAGGATTAAATTAGCCCGTCTACAAAAAAGGCTTATCCTAAATTAGGAAATTTAGGCCTAACGTAGTTATTGCACCACAATTACAGAAAAAGGTCAGTTTTGAAATATATTTTGACCTTGAATTAGGCCTAAATCGCCCTGGGTTACAAAAAGGATTATCCTAAATTTAGACCTAAAGTAGTTATTTCAAACACATTTTACAGAGAGAGGTCAGTTTCTATCTGTAAGCAGTGCGGGTTGTTGTGTTTTCTCGTGATGGATTGTCATGTACATAGATAATAATAATAAAATAATAAAGAAAACCCGAATTATTTAAAACTTTGAAATATTTTCAGTTAACATCGAGTGAATAATATAAATGTAAGTTAAAATAATTGTTATTTTTAAAATAAAAACTTAGAAATAGATTTTAAGTAAATACATGTTAGTTAGGCAGAGAAGAAACTTATCTTTGTTATTTTATACTATTACATGTCTAAAGATGATGTAAAGCAGTAAGTCAATAGAACAAAAAGTGGCATAGCTTGGTGTAGGGGGGTGCTAGGGGCTGGCCTTACTGATTTATTGCTTTAAGGTTCTTGCTTTAAGGTACGTAAATTATATGTTTTTAATAAAAGTTTCATAAAATTTTAGTAAAAGTTTTTTTAAAACTTGATAGTTATAAAATTTATAAACAAAAGTATTAACAGTTAATAATAAATTCTTTGTTCAAAGATAATGATTGATTTATTATAGAAGTTTTAAGAAACTTTGAAATAATTTTAGTTATATTTGAATGAGTAATATAAATGTACGTGTTTAATTAAAACATAAAATGTTTTTAATAAATTATACGTATATATGGTAAAGTGAGTGGTGGGCGTGGCGTGTGTGTGAGGTGGGAATTGTGTGCTGGTGTGTGTGTGTGTTTGGTGGTGCTGTATGTGTGTAAATCTGTGTGCGAGTGTAAGTAAATTTGTGTGGTAAGTAAATCTGTGGTGGTGTAGGTAAAATCTGTGTGAGTGTAAGGTAAATCTGTGTGTGAAGTGTAAGTGTAAATGTAAGTGTCAATGGGTAAATGTATAGGTGTCATAGTGAATGTGTGTATTAAGTATCATAGTGAATGTGTGTATAATGTGTAAGGTGTGCCGTGTGGTGACCGCAGTTATAAAGTAAATATAAGGTCATGGCGTAAATGTAAAGTGTCATAGTGGAGTGTTTATAAGTGCATAGTGAAGTGTGTGTATAAGTGTAAGTGTGTGTGCTGTGTGTGTGTTGTGTGTGTGTGTGTGATGTGTGTGTGTGTGTGTATGTGTGTTCTAAATAATAATAACAATAGGAATGAAGTAAATAACACTAAGTATAATAAAAATAATAAAAAATTAAAATAATAAAAATAATAAAAAAATAATAAAAATAAATAAAATAATAATAAAAATAAATAAAAAGTATTAAAACAAAATAAAAAACATAATTGTTAATAAATATATGAGTTAAGCAGTAAAAGTTAAAGCAGAAAAGCAGAAAGTTAAAGCAGTTGTTAAAGCAGAAAGTTAAAGCAGTAAAACATGAGTTTTTAAAGCAGTAAAAACATGAGTTAAAGCAGTAAAGCAGTAAAACAAAGCATACTAAACCCCCCCCCCCCCTTGCGTGTTAGTTTTGATTGTTTGATTTTACTGATTTACTGCTTTAAGTATGTAATGTAATGAATATGTGAGTTAGAGCAGTAAAACATATGAGTTAAAAGCGAGTAAAACATGAGTTAAAGCAGGTAAAAACATGAGTGTAAAGCAGTGATTAGCAGTAAACAGAAGCATTAACTAATCCCCCTAGTAGGGCTAACACGTCTATGATTTTTACTTGATTTACTGCTTTATGGTATGTAATGTGTATATAAATTTT
>JABUQX010106516.1:0-5000 GCA_015478945.1 Trachelipus rathkii | reverse complement strand
TGCCAACTGAGTGCCACTTTTTTCAAGCCTTTTCTAGCCTCCCCTGAGCCCCGAATAGCCCTAATATGGGTGTCTACCCCTAGGTAATAAGGTATGAGGAATCGAATGGTGTATATTACAATCTGCTAGGATGCTTCCTACTATGAGTTTATAATTTTTCTAAAACACTTATACAACACATTCCTAGTGACCCTTATACACACTATGATCACCTTATAAGCAGCTTACACTCTCTCCAATAAAAGACACTTACATTAAACCATAGACACGTTACATTAAATCCAAGTATAAACAAACTTACATTAAACACATAGACACTTACCTTACAACTCATCACCACTCGATATTTTGATGCCTCAACTTTGATGCCTCAATTTGATGCCTCAACATTTAACACTCGATATTTTGAATCCTCAACTTTGATGCCTCAACTTTGATGCCTCAGCATTAATGCCTCAGCAATGATGCCTCAGCATTAATGTTGGCTCATCTTTGATGACTCATCTTTTATGAAGTCATATTTTGATACCACCTATATTGATGATTCATCTTTGATGACTCATCTTTTGTCTACCTCTAGATCATAAGCTACCCAACAGGGCTCAGCGTGAGCCCTCCGCGCGAAGACAGACAACCCCGCACCCGCAGGTGCGACCCGCCGCGTCCCCGGCCCGCCGCGTGCGCCCGCAGGCGCATTTTCCGCGCGAACGAAAAAATATGATATCAAAATGTAAACTATTCAAAGAATTTCTTTTCAAATATACTATGGGTCATTCATGTTTTATTTTCAATACTTAAACATTTTTTATTAAAAACATTTTCGCGACAATAAAACTGGTAATCATTACAAAGACTCTATTATTTAACACAGTATATTTAATTAACATTATTTTTAATCTTAATAGCTTTTTTACTTAATACTTTTTTAAATTATTTAATAAATTTTTAAAAAAATTTTAAATAAGAAGAAAAAATTCAGAGTGTCTGATATATAATCATTTTATATTTACTACAATTGTACGAAATTTTACTAAAAACATTAACATTAAATACATACCTTAAAGCAGTAATCAGTAAATCAATAGAGGCGTTATTACCTAACACCTAGGGGGGGGATGTAGTTTATTGCCTGTTTATTTTGTTTTACCTGTTTTTACCGCTGCTTTAACCTCTTGTTTTAAATGCTTTAACTTTCTGCTTTACTGCTTTAAATTTCTGCTGCTTTACGGCTTTAACTTTCTGCTTTACTGCTTTAATTTTCTGTTTACTGCTTTTACTTTCTGCTTTACTGTTTTTAACTTTCTGCTTTACTGTTTTTAACTCATATATTTATTAACATCAATGGTTTTTTTTTTAACTGCTTTAAACTCATATATTTATTAACATTAACATACCTTAAAGCAGGTTAATCAGTAAAGTCAATAGAAGTGTTATTACTAACACCGTAGGGGATTTAGTAGCTTTTGTTTTTAACTGCTTTACTGCTTTAACTATCTGCTTTTACTGTTTTAACTCTCTGTTTTACTGCTTTAACTATCTGCTTTACTGCTTTAAATCTCTGCTTTACTGCTTTAACTATCTGCTTTAACTGCTTTAAACTTTCTGCTTTAAATACTGCTTTACTCATATATTTAATTAAACATTAATGTTTTTCTTTTATTTTGTTTTAATACTTTTTATTCTTTTTAATTCTTTTTATTTTATTGTTTATTGTTTTTAATTTTTATTTTATTTTATATTTGTAATATTGAAAAATATTTAATTTTTTTTTATTCTTTCCTTTTCTCTTTATTCTGTAATTTTGAAAAATATTTAACTCTTTTTATCCTCTTTAAATTTTTCTTTATTTTTATGCTTTATATTTTGTTTTTAAAATATTTTACTTTTATTATTGATTTTATTATTGTTTTAATACTTTTTAATTTTTATTCTTCATTCCTTTTCACTCTCTTTCTATTATTCTACCTTTATTAATGATTTTAAAATGTTTATATACTTTTATATTCATTCTTTTTATTACCTTTATTTTTGTTTTGAAAATTATTGAACTTTTATTATTATTTTATTTTTAATTATTTTTTAATTATTATACTTAGTGTTATTTTCTTCATGCCTATTGTTATTTAGAACACAGAACACACAACATACACACACACACTTACACTAGTTATACACACATCACTATGACATCTATATACACACATTCACTTATGCCAACTTACATTTACACTTATAACACACACACACACAGATTTTAACTTACACAGATTTACTTTACACTCACAACCCGATTTACTACACTCACACAACAGATTTACTTACACTACACCGATTTTAACTTACACTCACACACAGAATTTACTACAGCCACAATGACACAGACACACTAACATCACAGATTTACTTACACCACACAGATTTACATTACACTCCAACCACAGATTTACTTATACACACATCAGATTTACTTACACACACAGATTTTACTTTACAACACACAACAGATTTAGTTTTAGCCACAGGTACTTCACACACACACACACACACACGCACACTCACTTACACACACCCACACACACACGCACAACTCCACTTACACACCACACACCGCAACATTCACGTTACACATATAACGTATATTTTATTAAAACCACATTTTATGTTTTAATTAAACACGTGCGTATTTACATTTATATTATCATTATCAAATTAAACTAAAAATTAATTTCAAGTTTCTTAAACTTCTATTAATAAAATCAATCTTATCTTTGAACAAAGAAGTTCTTATTATTTAACTGTTAATAACTTTTTTGGTTTATAAATTTTATAACTAACAAGTTTTAAAATAACTTTTAGTAAAATTTTATGAAATTTTATTAAAAAATATTGATTGTTACGTACCTAAAGCATAATCAGAAAATCAGTAAGGTCAAGCCCTAGCCCCCCTCTTCACACTCAAGCTATGCCACCGTTTTTGTTTTCTAATGAACTTACTGCTTAACATCCATCTCTTAGCGATGTAAAGCAGTAATAAAAATAACAAAATAAGTTCTTCTCTGCTAACATAACATGTATTTTATTAAAATCATTCTAAGTTTTTATTTAAAAATAACAATTATTCACTTACATTTATATTATTCGCTCTGATGGTTTAACTAAAAACTATTTCAAAGTTTTTTAAATAATTTTAGGATTTTCTTTATTATTATTATCTATGTACATTGACAATCCAACACGAGAAAACACAACAACCCGCACTCGTTACAGATACGAAACTGACCTCTCTCTGTAAAATGGATTGAAATACCTACTTTAGCCCTAAATTTAGGATAATCCTTTTTATACCCCGGGGCGATTTAGGCCTAATACCAGGTCAAAATATATTTCAAACTGACCTTTTTCTGTAAAATGTGGTGCAATAACTACGTTAGGCCTAAATTTAGGCCTAAATTTAGGATAAACCTTTTTGTATCACAGGCGGATTTAAGCCTAATACCAGGTCAAAAGTTAATTCCAGTATAGACAAGAATCGAGACATGCTGGATCGGTAAGATCCTTTGATCAGGTAAGAAGGAAATGTTTACCTTTCTTGTGAGTGGACGGAGTAATCCTTATCTCTATATGACCTCGTATTGGTCGAGAATTATTTTATCGCTTTTTGGTTTTAAGGTATGAAAAAACATGTTTTTTCATATCCTGAGCCCAAGTTTCGTTTATTTAAACTCTTAACATTCATGTAAATATTTATTTAAGAAAGTAAAAATAAGGATAATAAAAACTTTACTATATAATTAGAAATTTAATAATCATTAACTTACAATGATTTATATATATATATATATATATAAGATATTTATATATATATATATATAATATTATATTATATATATATATTTGCAAAGATTTAAAGAATTTTAATATAAAATAGTTATAAACATCATGTGTAAAATGTATGTAGAAGTATTATATTTAATGTGAACCTTATATATAAACCATTGTAAATATATTTAACACTCTTGTATATATTTAATGTTATCCTTATATATATATATATATATATATATATATATATATATATATATATATATAATATTTATATATATTTTATATATATATATATATATAAACTATATATATATATATATATATATATATATATATATATATACATATATATATATATATATATAGAATCATGGTAAGTTAATGATTATTAAATTTCTAATTATATAGTAAAGTTTTTATTATCCTTATTTTTACTTTCTTAAATAAATATTTACATGAATGTTAAGAGTTTAAATAAACGAAACTTGGGCTCAGGATATGAAAAAACATGTTTTTTCATACCTTAAAACCAAAAAGCGATAAAATAATTCTCGACCAATCACATACGAGGTCATATAGAGATAAGGATTACTCCGTCCACTCACCAAAGAAAGGTAAACATTTCCTTCTTACCTGATCAAAGGATCTTAACCGATCCAGATGTTTCGATTCTTGTCTATCTAGGATTTAACTTTTGACGCTGGTATAGGCTTAAACCGCTGTGATACGAAAAGGTTTATCCTAAATTTTAGCCTAATTTAGGGCCTAACGTAGTTATGGTGCACCACAAATTTTACAGAAAAGGTCAGTTTGAAATATATTTGACCTGGTTATTAGGGCCCTAATGTCAGCCCGGGATACAAAAAAGGCATATCCTAAATTTAGGGCTAAAGTAGGTATTTCAATCCATTTTACAGAGAGAGGTCAGTTTCGTATCTGTAACGAGTGCGGGTTGTTGTGTTTTATTCTCTTGTTTGATTGTCAATGTACATAGATAATAATAAAGAAAATCCAAATTATATAAAAAACTTTGAAATATTTTTTAGTTAACATCGAGCGAATAATATAAATGTAAATGAATAATTTGTTATTTTTAAATAAAAACTTAGAATGATTTTAATAAAATACATGTTTTGTTAGCAGAGAAGAACTTATTTTGTTATTTTATACTTATT
>JABUQX010106515.1:0-22536 GCA_015478945.1 Trachelipus rathkii | reverse complement strand
AGATATTTTTTAAAAAAAATTGACTTCAAACAACATACCTGGAGGCGGATAACGACATGATTACATGTTGATATATCTAATATACTCATAACTAATAAGGTAGATACATATCATTATTATCTTAATAAGCGTAATAAAGAGACCATTGATACATATTATTAATGATATTGATAATAATATATTTGATTAGTTATTATATATATTATGATTATATTTATAAATTATTATAATAGTAATATAATATATATTTGTGTAAATGCTAATAAAGGTTGTGGGCAGGTAAGCTGGATTCTAATACATTTTTAAAATAATATCGAATATTTTAGGTAATAAAAATTTTTATTTTTTTAAAAATAATGGTAAAAAAGTATATAAAGAAAGGATAAGTATTTTTTTTTCACACCTTCAATACACAGAGACGAGACAGAAAATATTAGGGTCCTATGAGGCAATTTCATAGTATTTGTAGAAGATGTCTTATGCTGAACACTAATTTGTAATGCATAATTAGGTAAATTGGGATATTGTTAAAGCACCACTTCACGATATGAATCTTCAAGAAAACACAATATGACCGAGGGAAATTAATACATGCTGATCAGTCGGGTCACCAAACATTAGTGCGTGAAAATAAAATCAAAAAAACTCAAAAGATAAAAAAATTTATAAAATAAAAGCGTATATCATAAATAAGCATCAATGCTACAGCGTAAAACGGAAAGACATTTTTATGAGGTGAGAATACCTGGGTAAAATTATTAGATAGTTGGAATAGAGACTGAGACGATTGATAAATAAAATTAAATAAAACTTTATTGGTATGCGGAATATAGGTAATATTGATTAGAGAACCTCTTTAGGAGACTTTTATGGCTTACTCGGGTTCAAATAGATATAGAACTTTCTACTTAATTTGTTTTGGTTTTTTTTTACTAAAAGAATACCCCAAGGGTATACCGCACCGATGCAGGAGTCGGGGTTCTCGGCCTCCCGGGAACCACGGGGTAGGACTAATTCCCCCTTCCGGGGAGGGTCCCGGAACCCCGCTCTTTGGTAATTTGGGTGTGCGCGGGGGTTCCTCCGCCCCTCCCCTACGGGGTATGAACGTCCCCCCCTATTTCCCCGGTCGGCTCGAGCCCTACATTGCCGTGTAAATACCTTTACAAATAATATATCTATGTATCCTGCCCTAAAAAAAAAATAGCCAATTTTATTTTATCTTATTATTTGTATTTTTTTTACATTTCCTAACCAAAATTTTCCAAGGATTCCAAAATGTATTCCTTTTCGCTGTAGCTATTGTATTTTGAGATGGTTTTTTTTTTTTTTTTTAGTTTCCCCGCAATAAAATTTGTCAGTACTTCGCAACAAGTATTCCTGTTCCGTGAGATTGTAGTTTTTGAGATGATAGATCGATGATAGTTGTGGTTTTAAACCAGAATATCACTCATATATATAGTAATATATATTATATTTACTTATGATTTATATAATATATATAATATATACTATATATAATAATAATATATTATATTATATATATATTATATAATAGTATATATATATATAATATATATAGTTATATATAAATATATCAGTGAAATAATGCATCTCAGAAATATTAATTCTTCTTTTTCGTGTTTTATTTAACAAAAAAAGGTAAAAACTTAAATTTCTCAAAATTTATCATTCTTAACTCGTGTGCGATCAATACGTTCTAGGCTGTACAAACCATAATATAATAATATATTAATTATTATAATATATAATATTATAATATAAATATATATATATATATAAATATATATATATATATAACTAAATAATATATATATAGTATATACTATATATATTTATATATAATATATGTCAAAAACTCTCTCTCTCCTCGTCTCTCTCATCTCTTCTCTTCTCTCTCTCTCTCTCTCTCTCCTCTTTCATCTCTCTTCTCTCTAATATATATATATATATATATATAATATATATATATATATATATCATATAAATATATATATATTATATTAATATATATTAATATTATATATATTAATATATAAATATTACGAACCATTTACCTAAGAGATAAGGAAGAAAGTCTCCAAGAATCTAAAATATTCTGAATATCATATCATTATCTTCTTTTCTATAATAATACCCTCCAATTCCTTGCGAACACCATCAGTCGATTACACGTCCTAGGACTATCCCCCAACACCTGATTTTTGGTAATGTTTTAAACAAGTTTATAGAGAATATAAGAATTCATTCGCGGTCGTTTTGGGGCACGCCACCGTTCTTAAAATGCTAAGAATTTGTCTTATCGAGCGTAAGATAAAATGCTAAAACGAAAACGGCTTTAATTAAATAATTTTATAGCTAAGATGACTTACGAAAACTAAAGTATTACAAGAACATGTAGAAATTAAAAATAAAAGTCATGAACAAGCACAACTTTCCATTTTATTAATTAAAATCAAAAAGTATTTTTTCATATCTGACTATCAATTTATTTTTTGTGCTTAGAAATATTAGAAGCAACGTATAAGGGGATTTATGCAAAAGAATTAATTATTACAACAGAAACTAACCACGCAACGACATTTAACTACATTGACAATGAGTAATGAACCGGGACGGACGTATAATATGCCAACAGAACGGTTTTAGTCATCATAACAGAATCTGATGGGGCCATTCGATAATTTGGAGTCAAGCTTGTCACAAGCATCAGAATCATCAGAATAGGAATTGGCAACATTCGATGTACATTAAAAACTTGTTCATTGTGTACAAAAAGGGAAATTAGTAATGGTTTATAACATCTGAAGATGATCTTTATATTTATATTTCCCTAATCAGAAATGAGCCAAAAAACGGTGGCAAAATTTTTTTTTCCTTATTAGAGCAACTTCTGCAATTAGCCATAGGTAAAATTCAGCCACATTGGTAACGCCTGATTGCGGGAAGAAACAAATTATCCCAAGACATGCTGTCTCGGGCGCTGCATATGTCAGATTTTTAAAAAAGTACATATTATAAATAAAACCATTTTTTTTTATAAAACTTTTTGAGCATCTTGCAACAACAAAAATGTTATTGTGTTATCGTCATATAATAACAATATATTGAGAAACAAAATCTATTTGCACCATGAAATATATATATATATAATAATATATAATATATATATATATAATATAATATTATATATATATTTATATATATATAATAATATAGTTATATAATATAAATAAATTTATAATATATCTATATATATATATTCTATATCTAATATATAGTATTAGTTATATATATATATGATATATATATATAGTATCATAATATTATATCAAGCATCTGGTTAACGCAACCATACTCTTTTCCCACAAATCAACAGCTAAATTCATCTGCTGTGTCTATTTATCGCCAAACTCTACTATGACTAACCTAAATTTCATTACATCTGACCAAAAAAAGATTGTCAGAGATTTCGAGTAAAAATGAGTGCAGAGATTTTACCTCAAATACTCAGGAATACCAATTATTAATTCATAGTAACTGTCCAGTAGAACTAATAATGTTTTGATGCAGTATGTAAAAATAACAAAATGTAATGAAGACATAAAATCATATTGAAAACAGGTTGCAAAATATTCGAATAAAAATACATTAAAGATTAAGGGTGAGCTAAAAACAATGGTGGTACTTTCCACTTCTTAAATATTTCAGATGCTAGTTGCAGTTCCCAAGAGTCAAGTTGCAAACATGATTAATATATATATAATATAGTGTGCTTTCACTCCCCCCGCTTTGTAGTTTATAGGTGTCTTTCTCTTTTTCGCCATTCTTTGAGTTCCCTGTGTATTCGTTTGCTAGTCGCGCTCGTTCCTGCTTTATAATAGAATAATAAATATATATATAATACATATATATATTATATATATAGATATATCTATATGATATATATATATATATTTTATATATATATAATATATAATATTCTATAATATATATATATAAATATTAAATATATATCTATATTTATTAATTTATAATATATATATTATTTATAATATATATATATAAATAATGGCATTTGGTACAACGTACTGTTTAACGATTGAAAAAGTTGTTGTTTTAATTCGCGTCTCTCGCTCGTCTCTCTCTGCTATATATTTATATGATATCGACGATATTTTATCATATAATTAAGTAATAAGGGCAATGCCAGAACTACGACTATCCAGATCATAGTGACTGAACGAATAAATGTGAAGACACATCTTCATTACTAGAGCCTTTTTTATATATTATGAATGATTTTGATTATATTGATTTTTTGATTTTGAAAGTATTGAATATATTATATATATAGTAATAATAAATAATATATTATATATAATATAATATATATTATAATATATATAATATATATATATAATTACTATATATAATATATATATATATATATACCTAATATATATATCTATAATATATATAGTATAGGTCAGATTTTTGACACTCAATTTTATGGTATCCAACCTACGCGCGGATTCCTACAGTAAACAAATCTATAATATTTGGAATCAGCGTAATTTTTAAACGATGGGATTTAACTTTTTTACTGATTTTTATTTTTTTTCTTGGAGTAACAAAATTTTATTTTTTTAATCTAAAGGAATACCCAAAAGAAATACCGCAAAGATGGCAGGAGTCGGGTCTCTCGCGCCTCCCGTGGACGACGGGGGGAGCTAATCCCCCCTCCGGGATGGTCGTCCGGAACCCCCGCTCTTTGGTAATTTGGGCTGTCGGGTGGTTCCCCGACCATCCCCTCCGGGGTACGAAACGTCCCCCCTCTGTCCCCTGTCGGGTCCGAGCCTGATAAAATAAATTTGTGTAAATAATTTGTTTTTTTTTTTGGGAAAAAATTTTAAGTTTTTTTAGGGGCTCGAGCCGACGGGACAGAGGGGGGGACGTTTCATACCCGGGGATGCGGAGGTAACCAGCCGCGCGACACCCATAGACAAGAAGCGGGGGTTCCCGGAGACCATCCCCGGAGGGGGGGATAGTCCCCCCCCTCGTCCACCGGGAGCCCGGAAGAGACCCCGACTCCTGCCTCTTTGCGATTTATCTCTTCAATGACTAGAATCATAATTAAGAATCGATATTCCCAAAAAAACAAAAAAAAAACAAAAGTTACCTGGGTTCATCCATCAGATTAGAGTTGTGATGCTTCCAAATATGATACTTTGTTTCTCATTTGGAACTGCCGTTCTGCTAGCTACAATGTACGCGGAGCATTAAAAAAAATCGAACCATATATATATTATATATATAATATATTATATAATATATCTAATATATAATATATATATATATATATATATAATATATAATATAATATTTATATATAGTATATAATATAAATATAGTATATAATATATATCAATATCATATATATATAATAACAAATATAATTATTTTACGTATGAAAAAAAACAAAAAAATTAATAAAATGGAATTGGATAATAAATCAATTTGTTGCACAAAAAATAAAAAAAGTAATTCTTTTATAGCAAATCGAATTTTTAATTTTATTTTGCTAAATCAACTTATTACCAACCCTTCCAATACTAAATTATTTTGAGGACCAAGGTTTACTTATTATTATTCTAGTTATTAATATGACGTCACTTTATGAAATTGTCCTTATTATTATCATCATTAGTGTCATTATTTGTAATAAATAGTTGAAAGTAATGTCATTTTAATGACTAATACCAGAAGATTTTTTTCCAAATAAATCGCACGAAATTGAAAAATATTCGGAAGATTTCACGGGAACTCGCAAAATTAAAAACTCGTCAAACTTACGTCTTTAGCAACAGTACAGCTTGTTGTACAAATTGCCTATATATTTATCTATATATATTATATATCTATATATTATATATATTATCATATATATAATATATATTTATTTATTATTATTATTATTATTATTATATTATTATTATATATCTTCCTATCCAAGACTGGGGGTAAGGTGGCGTGACATACATCGGAACAGAAAAACAGAGTATTAGAAGAATATAACACAAGTCGAAAAGAGCCCAGCCTTACGCCCCCTCTAGTACTAATGAGTGAGAACTCGTGCGTCAGAAAAATCCCAACCTAGGCTTCACGGGAGCGACGCGACCCCACTATGGCATATCTCGTCCAGTGTAGGTCATGCCCGGCCAGCTGGGCCACAACCTACCCCTCACAAAACGCCCTAAATTCACTCCTATGTAATGCGTCCTTTATTCCTTCGCCTCTACCAAACTCACACTCTCTCCTTCAACATTAGTCACATGACTCAATCCACGTTCCTTTCGTCCCAGCCGATCATTCCCAACACACCCCAATCTACAATCCGCTTAACCAACGCGAACTGTCATTCATCCCTTTCCATATGATCCAAACATCTCAACGTATCTTCATTTATTCTCGTCCATGTTACTCTTCTTCACACCACATTAACCTCTAATACTGTTTCCATTTTATCTAATTCTTTCCCACACCTAACCACGCCCCTAAGATTGCCATCTCGAACACTTGATCTTTAGTTATACCTCTTATCCAAAAAAAACCATATCTACTACTGATACAGACACACGGTAACAACACCCTCAATGAAGACCCTAAGGCGCACTTAGACTTAGTCCCTTTACATCCAACAATGATTTAATTGCACCAAGCCACCTTCCTGCCATTCCATACTTTCCTACTACACTCTGCATCATCCGTTCCCTTTTCATCCAACATATATCCTAAATATTTAAACTCAGCACATGTTCCAGCTACTCACCATCCAGTATACTTCACACCGAGGACTGCCCTCACTACAACCATAACCTTACTCTTATCACGTTACTTTCAAACCCCTGCTTTACAAAACCCTGACTCTTTACGCAATCCTCTCAAATCTCTTCAGATTCACCCACTCAAAAACCAAATCACCGCATATAATAGGTAGCATCTCTGCACTCACCTCCATTTCTCCATCATTCTATACACCATTTCCTGCCACCCCAGTAGTAGGAGAGCCATTAATAACCCAGTCATTATACAAATTGAAATATATATATATATATTTAAGATATAATATAATATTATATATAATAATTATATAATAGTATATTATAATTATATATAGATCTATATATTATATATAATAAATATATATATTAATATATATATATAAACTATATATATATATACTATATATATATATATATATATATATATTATATATAAAGTGATCAAACTACAATCTTCCCGTAGTTTATAGTATGTATAGATTTGCTGTATTACCACGAAGCTAAGCTAACTTATTACAAGTCAATAATATAGTCGATGTTGTTGTTAATAAATTTATAATAAGTTCAAATTATGTGCTTCAACTAATCAGCAAATCTTCTCTGTTTACCGTCAAGGGGTAATAACTCTCTCTCTCTCTCTCGGCTCTCCTCTCTCTCTCTTCTCTCTCGTCTCTCTCTCTCTCCTCTCTCTCTCTCTCTCCTCTCTCCTCTCTCTCTCGCGTCTCCCTCTCTCTCTCTCTCTCTCTCCCTCTCTCTCTCTCTTCTCGTCTCTCTCGTCTTCTCTCTCAATATATATATTATATTATATTCATAATATAATAGTCGTATATATATATATTATATATAATATATATATTATTATATATATATATATATATAATATCATATATATATATCTTCATCCAAGAAAACATCATTCATCATCAAACATCCCCTTCTCTCCCAAGATTGTGGTAATGTCTGACACGCACCGAAACAGAAACAGTAAGTAGAGCAGGAATATGACACAAGTCGAAAGAAAAGCCAGCCTTATACTTTTAGTGAGAACTCGCGCAGCAGAAATCACCCTACAGCTCACGGGACCGCGCGGACACTCCACTATTAGCATCTCGTCAATGTGGGTTCACCCCTTTTCCTAAGTGAGCTACAACCCATATCCACTCACAATAAACCCGCCCGCCATTTACTCCTATTATGCACCGTTTCTTTTCGCCTCTGCTCATAGCTCAACATTTCCCCATTCCTGCCAGCATTCCTTGTACTGACTTAATCCCACCTTTTTCTTCGTTTTCCAGCCGGGTCGATTTCCAGCACACTCACCACTTAACATTACGCTTGACCAACCTACTATCATCCATGCCTTCCACATGATCATAGATACTTAGTATGATATATAATATATATATATATATAATTATATATTATAATAATATATAATATATTATATATATATATCATATATATATATCTATATATACTATAATATAGTATATATATTATTTATCTAATATATAATATATAATTGAATATAAATATATCTATATATTTTGTCATGGATCTCGAACACACTAAATTCTCGGAGAAGCAGACCCCGGACATTTTCACTGATAAGAGAAATCGCGGCTTGACAATTTGCTTGAATTACTCTATATCAGAAACCTATCAACATGATTGTTTATCTCTCAAGTAGTGGATTGTGATCAGAGTTATATAAAAGCATATTCATTTTCAGTCATTTATCCATTTATTATCTTAAAAAAACTTACTCTTGTGTTCATTCAAGCCTTTAATGTCTTGTCGATATCACATTCCAGGAACTCTTTCAGATAGACGAAACCCTTGACCGAAGAAATAAACGCGTAAGGAAGAGAGCGCATACGAAAACTAACTCGATAAACTGAAGACTAATCTGCATCTAATCATTACAAATATATAATATATAATATCTATATATATATATATAATAATATATAATATATTATATATATATCTATATTTATATATTATTATACTTATATATATATATATTAAAATAATATATATAAATATTATATTATATATATATATATACTATATAATAAATATAATACTATATAATATATCATATATATATATTATATATAATAATATTATAAGATATAATATATATATATATTTATATATATATATATATAAGATATTTTAGATATATAATTCATATATGATATATATATATATATATATATATACATAAACACGCAGAATAAACAGAGAAGTTCATTAAAATAAAATAAAAAATGTTTTTAATTGTTAGTCAACAATGTGTTTATTTATCTCCTCTCAAAATGTCTATTTCAATTCAAAGCATTTCATAAAAATAGGCAATAATAAAGTGTTCTAAATTTAACATTTATTTTAAATGGTTTTGTGAATACATTTTATGTTGTTGTTGTTGTTGTTGTTTTGTTGCTGTTGCTTTTGTTTTTGTTGGTGCTTTTGTTTTTGCTGTTGCGTTTGTTTGTTTTTTATTTTGTTGTTACTATTGTTGTTGTTATTGTTGTTGTTTATTGGCGGTTGTTGTTGTTGTTGTTGTTGTTGTTGTTCTTCTTCTTCTTCTTCTTCTTCTTTTTTGTTTTCCTTTTATTTATTTGTTCCTTTTTCTTTCTTTTTCCTTTTCTTTACTTTTTTCTTATCTTTTTCTTTTCTTTTCTTTTTTCTTTCCTTTTTTTATTTTATTTTATTTTTCCTTTTTCTTTTTCTTTTTCTTCTTCTTTTCCTTTTTCTTCTTCCTATTTCATCCTATTAATTTGCTTCCATTTTATTTTTTAACAAACCTCCACTAAAAATAACCAAAAAAAAAGCATTGCTCACAATCCACCAAGGTAAAAAAAAAAAGAAATAAATAAAACAGAATATACCAAACCGGAAGATACAAAATAAAAACAAAAACATTTTGCGGTGAACAATTTTTCGTCTTCTGCTTTCCCGGAAAGAGGAAAATTTTTTCCAACAATTCAGTCTCATGTTTCCATTAAAAGCAAAAGGAAAAATTTATTGCGCTCAAAGGAAAATTAAATTGAAAAGGAGAAAGACAGAAAAGGATAAAAGGGCGGAACGGAACACAGGATAGAAGTCCAGAAGGGCGAACAGAATACAGAACGAAAGTCCATACGGGCAAACGAAGGACGGGCTGTACAGAAGACAGGACGGCAAGTTCTGACGGGCGGAACGGAAAACCAGACGGAAATACAGACGGGGGTAACGGAAGATAAGACAGAAATTCAGACGGGCGTAACGGAAGACAGAACGAAAATCCAGAATGGGTAACGGAAGACAGAACCCCACGCCTCCACATCTGCTAGAAGAACGGAAAGGAGAAACCAAAAGGCATTCAAGAGAAATGAAGTATTTTGAAAAGATGAGTCTAATATAAATTAGAGAAACTAATGTTATCATAAAAAAAAATTGGTAAAAAATATGAAGGGAAAATATTATTAGAAACTAAATTGCGTCTACGAAAATGAATATTAAGAGAATACTACGATTCAGTGCTAATGAACTGCAAACGCTTAGTCAACAATAGAATATATTTATTAACAATTTATTATACTCTCAAAATTACAGCCTAATTACTCTGCAATCATTGGAGCACGGTAACTGTTCACCTTATATAATATGGTATAATTACTTATATATTAATATCGTAAATATGACATAAATAGGCATAATACTAACGACTATAAGTATATACATATAATCCTATATACCCCAAAAAATAATAATAATAACAACTAGATATATATAAAAAAATACCTAAATAATCTCAATAAAATCATATATATATATAAATATTAATATTTATTAATTATTATATTATTAAATATATATATATATATATATATATATTATAATATATATAATTACTTATATATATATATATTATTTATAATAAGAGGC
Organism: Trachelipus rathkii; assembly: GCA_015478945.1. Taxonomy (NCBI): domain Eukaryota; kingdom Metazoa; phylum Arthropoda; class Malacostraca; order Isopoda; family Trachelipodidae; genus Trachelipus; species Trachelipus rathkii. Next base: position 11,737 of record JABUQX010106515.1, on the reverse strand, counting down.
TGACATCTATCATACATTATAATACATTTATATAGTTAATTAGTATATATATGAGACACGAGAAATGTTAAATCAATATAATAGAAACAGATAACAAATCTTTTACAAATTTCATAAATTTTTAATTTCTATTTTTTTTTGCGAAAATGGTCAAATAAATGAAAATATAATAATAAATGTAAAAATTATGCAAAATTGAAACAATAATTGTAAAAAATAATCGCTATTAAAAAGCTTATAACCATAAAAAAGGGACAGTTCCCACGTGCTTCCAAATCGAATCGCAGAGATTGTGCCTAGTGAATTATAGAGTCTATAAAATTATTTATAGATTACTATGTCTTTAAATAGTATGTTTAATATATACATAATAATATAATAATTTTTCAACGTGCATATTTAATAAATAAAGAAAAATCATTAAAAGACTTAGGGATAATGGAAGAAAAGAATAACTTGAAATATTATAGCTACCATGGAATCAACTCTAAATAAAGAAAACTTTTAAGATAGAAAAGTCAAAGTAACTAATATATATATTAAATCTTATTATTATATCTAATAAATATATATATATATATTTATATATTATATATATAATATAATATATAATATCTTAATATCATATATATAATATGGACACTTGATGAATCTGTCTATTTTTATGGTATTATTATTAAATTAGTCTCCTTAAATAGTTTGATAGGAAATAACATTTATATTAACTTTTGATGGTAACAACATTGCGTATTTTAAAAATGCTAGGCTTTATGAAAAAAATGCCTCCAAATTTCTATTTATAACAATAATAAGGAAAAATTATAACTAAGAAAATTAAACGATTTCATTTAAAAACATACAAATGAGTCCTCAACCTTATCTATATTTTAAAGAAAGAAAAACGTTAAAAAAAGTTGTAAAATGAACTTGAAAACAAATTTTATATTTATAACATTATTTTACCAGCACTCACTGGTCGTGAGGTACCGGGGCTGAGTCCCTCATAAACAAATGTTCGTGTGGCATGCATCAGGAATGGTTTCCTTTAGATATAACAGGAGCTCTCTGGAGCTCGGAATCCAGAACAGGTCCACAGGACCAGAATTCCAAGCTCCCAAAGTCACAATAATTTCATGAATGAACGTTAGAAATTGTTAAAATTCGAAATTATGAAATTAGTTAAAACCAAAATAATGTTTAATATGCAAAAATTGGTGAACGATTCTGTCTAGACCATGTTAATGAATACAATTATCTTGAACCTCTTATATCTTCAAAAAGGAAAACAGAAAAATTAAATCTCTCTTCTCCAAACTAAAGAAGAAAGAAAAATAGCTTAGAGTTTAGATTAGATAGCTTAGATTAGATAGCTTAGATTAGATAGATAGATAGATAGATAGATAGATAGATAGATAGATAGATAGATAGATAGATAGATAGATAGATAGATAGATAGATAGATAGATAAATTAGATTAGATTAGCTTAGATTAGATAAAATATGATATAAAATATCGGTCTCCAAGATAATTTTTCCCTTTGCGCAAAGGAAAAAGTTATTCCTTAATGATCACGATAATTGGGCCCCAAACTCGGGAACAGCACAAAGAAATATAGAGATATATATGCTTAAAAAAGCATCTAGAAACTGAAAGAGAAACATTTGAATAATATCAGAAGCAATATTATTATTATTATTATTATTATTATTATTATTATTATTATTATTATTATTATTATTATTATTATTATTATTATTATTATTATTATTATTATTATTATTATTATTATTATTATTATTATTATTATTATTATTATTATTATTATTATTATTATTATTTTTAATATTATATTATTATTATTATTATTATTATTATTATTATTATTATTATATATTATATTTTATTATTATTATTATTATTATTATTATTTATTATTATTATTATCTATTATTATTTAATATAGCCAAACAATAGAAATTGGAGGAGGGCAGATCACATTGCTAGAGAACTGACAATAGACGAGCAAATTAGAAGTTATGTGGCGCCCCACTGAATCTGAAAGTTCAAGAACACAGCAATGCCAAAGGAGGACAAGCAAAATTAAAAACTGCAGGAGAAAACTTTCTCACATCCGACGAAATCCTTCCAATCGTTGTCGATTACTCATACAATCTCGCCTCCTCCAATGGGGCTATCCATCACTTCTTCCCTCCTCTCGATCCTGTATTAAAGTTAACCCTACCCTCGCGTCATCCGATAGTACAGATTTTGAGTATCGGCTATTATTCAATCTTTTTACATATCCAAAACCACCACAGTAATTTACCCTTCTCTATAATATATTGTCAAATATGTTCTCCACTCCCACCCTCTTACTTATATCATTGTTCTCAACATTATCCATTCTTGTTACAAAACTAAAATTTATATATAATATATATATCTATATATATATATATTATATATATATAATATAATTATATTATATATATATATAATAATTCATATAATAATAAATATATATATATACTATATATATTATTATATATATATATATAATATAAAACAAAGAACAAATAATGGGAGATAAAAGAAAACATTGCCTTATCTGGGGACCGAACCACCGTTATGTTGCGACTTGAGAACGATTGAGCCATCCTCTAACCCCAAAAAGTTAGATTCTAAGAACAGCTTTTAAGCAAACGAGCTCCCTCAAGGCGACTTTCACCAGAGTTTTTCACCCTGTCCTTTCCCCGTTCCCAATATATATATATATTATACATTGCATAACCGCAATTAATAGTTTGAAACAAAGAAAACAATATTGGAAGATAAGAAACATGCCTTATGCGGATCGAACCGACCGCATGTTGCGACTGCAGAATGCTATACTCGACCTCTAAAACTGAAGCCCATCTTCCAACCCAAAAAAGCTAGATTCAAGAACAGCTTTAAGCAAACGAGCTCCTGTCAAGGCGACTTCACCAGGTTTTCACCCTGTCCTTTCCCCGTTCCCAATATATATTCTTGTTTACAAACTTATTAATTGCGGTTATGAAATGTAAATAATTAAAATATTGGGAACAGGGAAGGACATGGGTGAACCTGGTGAAGTTGCCTTGACGGGAGCTCGTTTGCTTAAAGCTGTTCTTGAATCTAAACTTTTTTGGGTTAGGGGATGGCTCAGTGGTAGAGCATCGAGTATATCGTTCTCAGTCGAAACATGGGTGTGTTCGATCCCAGATAAGGCATGATTTTCTTTATCTTTCCCATTATTGTTCTTTGGTTATAAAACTTTTAATATGCGGTTATGCAGTGTATATACTATATAGTATATATATTTATATATATATATATATATATATATATATATATATTACTAAAAATATATATATATTATATATTATATATATATATATATATATATATATTATATTATATATAATATATATATATATAATATATAATATATATATATATATATATATATATATATATATATATATAGTTATATTTCAAATTCAAAAATTTGTTCTTCCTAAGTTAATACATTTTAGTTACTCTGGAACTGCGCAAAATCTGCCACACTTCGAGTTTGTTAAAAACTCTTTTCTCAATAGAAAGTGCAACAAACTTAAACCGGATTCTTTGAAGAATACTTGGGGTCAATATCATACAAATGAACAGGATTAGCAGCTTCATCATTGATATTAAATCAATGCAAGTAAGAGATTTAAAATCAAAGTATATTGTAGAATATTTTACAAGATGCACTCGTATTCGAAGTTTATCGTAGAAAGGTCCAATCAAAAGCATCCTTAGCTTATGATCAGTGATTACATTTGTGAGTTTGTAAGGTTTACAGATCTTTTTCTGGACCTATACCCAAATGGTCATATGGATCACACTTGTAAAAAAAAATCTGGTTATTTAGAGTTTCCCCCTAACGAATCCAACAAAACCTAACCTAACCTAACTTAACCTAACCAAACCTAACCTAATCTAACAACCTAACTTAACCTAACCTTACCTAACCTAACCTAACCTATCCTAAAGCCTGCGTCGTGCTGTACAGGAAATTTTTTTGATGTTCTGTCGACCCTTTTTCCTGTTGACCATTTGGACTAGTCCCTCTATTTCTTCCTAATTTAATTTTTGCATAAAATATTTAATTACATATTATCGTGTGTGTTTACAATGATCAGAGGTTAAACCAAAAATAATAATATGTATTTCGTGATATAAATTCTAAATGGAAAGAAAACCATGCGTATAATTTTGATTTCAACTTTTAGAGCCAATCTCAGCGTTGGGGAAATACAGTATCTTGATGATGGCAAGTTTTTCCCTTAATATGTAGTAGGTTATTCAGGGTTCTTTGAATTAGGAGACAGAAAACGTATATTTTAACTTAATTATGAGTATAATCTGTCTCATCATGGAAAACTTATAAGGCGAAACCAGTTTTTCTGGCAGTATGAGTTCCACGAAGATATAATATAATATAGTATATATTATATATATATTAATAAATCTAATATATATATAATATATATATATATATACTATATCTATATATATATATATAATATATATATATATATATAATTAATATATAATTTTATATAATATATATATAATTATATAATATATATATATATATATATATATATATATATATATATATTATATATATATATACCGTAGATTATATATATATATTATATATATATATATATATATATATCTATAGATATTATATATATATATTATATGATATATGATATATATAATATATAGTATATATATAGTATATATTAGACATGATTGCAAAAAGTCGACCATTCTGAAATCTTCAGGACACCTCTCAAATATGTGTATTGTCGTAAAAAACATTCTGTGCAAATTTCACCTCAAGATGGAATAACTTTTAGAGGCTGCTACCGCCATTAGAATTTAAAGGAATCGTTAGAATGTAGATCGTTTACAAATTGTACACATTAATAATATAGTATTTATAAATTGTTTTCAAAAGCTAAAATTAAAAGCAATAGCAATAGCAAAAAACAACCGAAAAATTACAGATTACTATATACATTTCGTGGAAATTGGTTAATTGGCAACACTTTTACAGTTCTACTTAATAAACAACGAAATAGCAACCCTTACAGCTTTTTGAGTTACGTCTTGATTGTGACGCAGCTATCGTAGACATTAGTCCTTCGTCGCTGTGATTCTGTGTAGTAAGTGCATCTGTTTTAAATATGGAAAGGCATACACGTCGTACAACGGATATTTGGCTTATTTCACATACTATAGAATATCTGAAAGAGACTCAGCTCCCATCAAAGCGGGGAAACAATGGCATTGTTTATGAACTACAAATTGAACAAAAAACATCAGGTGAAAATAGCCGCTCTGTCTACTGCCGTAGACGTAATGACAGTGGGAAAAAAGCCGGCCATCCAACAATGTATTGAAATGGCCATGTCATCGAAAATAAAGAAAACTTTACAATGAATGGGGAAAATTAAAAAAGAACAGAAATAATAAGAAGAAACAGTCATGTGGTCTGGTTCAGAAACAAGAGATATGAAAAAACGACTTAGATAATCTGTTTGATATTGCGCATGAAAATGCTCTTGACATGATACAGATAGACGAAGATCGTGCGTTTTTGATGCTCCAACGGGAAAAAAAGACAAGGCAAAATGGTTGGAGTGGATAAAACGTTATTACGGAAAGAAAGAGGGAAGCAGCAACGTTTGATGTAGCTGCGTTGTCAAGTTGAAGCACATCAGGGTCGAATAACAATAGTTCATCATCAGATGAAGAATATGTGTTAGAACCTCGTCAGCCCTCAACGTCGAGAGGAACGAAATCAAAGCCAAAACGAGTGAAACTTATGGACACATCCATGCCTGCAGCTCTTGGTGCTATCAAAATAAGTGACAGATCTGCTTCACAAATCTTGATCCCAGCAGTAGAAGTTCTTGGTCACAACTGTGAAAAATATAGCATCAGCTATTCATTAGCAAGACGAGCAAGACAACAAAACAGGAAGAAAATGGCAGAAAACTTGCTGAAGGATTTCAAAACAAATTGTCCTCTGCAAATACATTGGGATATCAAATTAATGGAAGATATTACCAGTCATGAAAATATCGAACGACTGCCAGTCCTAATTTCTGGACTAGGTGTCGATATGCTTTTTGGCGTTCCGAAGCTTACCTGTGGAACAGGTAAAAAATATTGATTATGCTGATATATCAATTAGTATTGCAATGGGATATATCTAAGCAAGTCAAGTGCGATGTCCTTTTGACACCACGCAGCCAACACAGGTAATAGCAGTGGTGCCTGTATGTTACTAGAGCAAAGAATGGGTAAACACTTGGCTAGCTGTGTCAGCCATCACATATTTAGACCTACATTGAAGCAGCTGTTTCTGTCTCTTTGCCTGTTTCCTCTTGACATTACTCTTTTTAAGAGATTTAAATCGGCGGGGTGAAAAATTGATTACGACAAAAGTAACAAAACAGCCGCAGAAGAACCTGTCAATCAAAGAGAAAAATTAACAGGAAGTGGTGAATCGTTACATTTGTTGAAGCGCAGCTTCAGAAACACCACCCTCGTTATGATTACAAGGAATTTCTCGAGCTGACATTGATTTCCCTTGGTAACACTCCGACATCAGGAATCCACGATTTAAAGTCCCTGGCAGCATATCATAGGAGCACTGTTGGATGTCTAAGGCAAGTTACTGTATTAAAATTATGGATGTTTAAGAACCAGTCCAATCGGACTCCAAGAGCTGAAAGGCTCGACTGGGCATTGATAAGTTTTCTGTTTTTTTAAACAACAATATATATTAGACGTTAGGGTTCACCGGTATCCATATCCATCAGTGCTCCACGTTCGGATATTTGGATCTTCTACAAAGGCTGTAAAAGTACAAGGAAGATAATACCATTGCAAGTGCTGCTCTTAATAAAATTTTGAGGCATTTGTGGACCCCTCTGAGGAATTGTTGCTCTTGCATTTTTTGATTCAGAGGTTTTTGCTTGAGACAAAAACAAAATGAGGCATGCTCTAAAGAACAAGGGATTCCAGACCAGGAAAAAAAGGAGAAGCAACCATAAAAATTCCTTGAATCAGTATCCAAAACAATTGCAGGATTTTCGTTACAGCCAACACAAAACGATTCTTTGAAATACTATCATTGCCTCACACATTTCTAGACAAAGATGCTGCAGCAGTGGAAGATGACGGAGCTATATGGGAAAAGCCAAGAGAAATCGTAAGAGAGCTAAAAGTTGTAAATGAAACTGCAGAGAGGGGTGTGCGGCTAATACAAGAATACAACAAACTGATAATAAATGATGAAGAGCAGAAACAGTACCTCCTACAAGTTATGCATCATTACAGGAAATCTATTGCCGACAAAATCAAGAAAACAATACTTTTACATCATAGGGAACAATAATATATAATAAACAGATGAAACTGTATGTGGTATTATATACCTCATGGGGAAACTTCCACTTTAAAAAAAAGTAACGCGCTATCGCATGTACCTCATGGTAGTGTGAAAATCAAGCCAACAATTATATTTCGAACCATGTTTAAAATATGTGTGGGGAAACACCTTAAATTTTGCACCCATTGTATTATTATTATGAATCAAGAAAATATGAAGGGTGTCTTCTTAATAAACTAAAAAAAAAATCTTGCATCCCTATTTTTGTATCAGTCTTAAATATAGCTCAATAATAATATATATATATATATATATATATATATATATATATATATATATATATATATATATATATATATATATATATATATATATATATATATATATTATATATATTTATCGATTAGATATATAAATTACAGACCATTTTAAGTACTATTTTAAAGTTTGATTTATATAATATTATATATATACGTATATATATATATATATAATATATATATATATATATTATATATAATATATGATATATATATATTAATATATATAATATATATATATATATATATATATAATATATATATATATATAACGAATACTATAAATTGTTCAATTCCCCCATAGCAAACAGGCCAAAAACTCAATTTTAGAAGCAACAGGATGACGAAATATACGTGAGAGTTTAGTCTTTCTCGTTATATTATCAATAATGCTCGAAAGTTAAGATCAATTTTAAAAAAATGCGAAGAAAATATCTTTCGACTACCACTGCTTTATTTCTGCGAGTTTCTGATAAATATATATATACTATATAATATATATATATATATAATATATAATATATATATATTATAATATATAATATTATATATATAGTATATATATATATATATATATATATATTATATATATATATAAATATATATATATATATATATCGAGAAAAGCGAGTACAGATAAATTGAGATAAATATAGTAATTAATCCATATTTCCTAGAGAGAGAGCAGGAGAGAATAGATGAGAGAGATGAGAGAGCAGAGAGGAGAAAATAGGTGTGTTTATATCCCATATTCTAAGGGAAGCTGGGGAAGACTTTGTAAAAAATAAAAAGGATAACAAGTTCATAAGAACGTAGAAATAAAGAGGACATAAAGAAGCAACATAAGCTTATCGGTACTGTACCCAGTCAATCTAAACTAAATATTTATCAAACCCATTCCCATGCAACATGCACACCTATTAAGCATAACCCTAAGGATTGTCAGTATCCTGAACAAATTTAATATACGCCACTACTACCAAAAGCAAAACTTATAGCTAACGTACATGCTAACCACACTACAAGCTTCCACTGTCACATTTAGAGCTTTTTCCAGAGGATGTTCCTACTGTCATCTATATTGCTGAACGAATTGCAAGGACGCTTCATTGATCGAGTCCGAATCGAAGTGAGCGGACAATTTAGCTTCAAACCACTATTGTAGATGAATGTTCATAATCCATGTTCAATGTAGCTCAAATTTTGATTCTGCGCAACGAGTTACGCAAAAAAATGATATTCTAAAATATATCTTTCCGGGGAGGGGGAAAGACTATTGTTATTTAATAATTGGTTTTCACAATCCATCAACCGTATTCTGAAGGCTTTATGCGATTTCGAGAAAATGTCCACTTCAGCATATTTACCGATTAATAAGATAACTGAAGTTTAACGATAGAGATAAAGAAAATTGGAAAGATTGCCTTTAAATGTATTATTGTTAAGTTATTGGCGAGCAGCCCAGGTTAATACTACTTGCATACTGTTTATAAATTTTTAACGTGCACATGCAGAACCGATGAGGGCAATCGGCATGTGCAATTCTACGTTGAACTGGTGCACGACCCGTATTTCTAATACACATGACAGGTGCTGCGATTACTAAAGAAATTCAAATAAATTAACTTTTTTACAAATTAAACATATAAATTGGTAAAGTAAATTTAAAGAAATTATTTTTATAAAAATTAAACAGATCACAGAATATTTAATTAGAAATTGTTATTAATATTTTTCCGATGACCAAAAAAGTTTTGTGATTCATAAAACATATGATTAAATCTCCTTTGTTGAACAAGCGGCAGGCATTTGCATTGGGGTTTCTCGAAAGGGTGACCACTTGCAAATAGAAGACAAAAAGCTGGATTCTAGTTTATTCAATTATTTCTCAGTCTTTCATTTTCAAACATACTAGACACAATCCTTGATAGGGATCATGAGACAAACAGTTGACGAAAGAATTTACGCTGATTCGAAGTCCTTCGATAAATGACAAATTCTTTCCTATTAATATATTAAATTTTATCTTTAAACTTTAAAGTATCAGGTATATGTAAAGAAGAATCCTTTCTGCAGCGTCTCTACTACATAATCAGTGCAGTTCATTCACACCTTCACCTGTCTTGGAATTCAATTTCAGTATTGAATACACAAAATTTTAATGATTAAATAATGATCTAATAATTTTTTATTTATTGTCCATTGATAAAAGATAGAGAATTGCACAAATAAGCAGCAACCTTGGTGTTGCTTTCTGTTAACTGTACAAAAGTACGCGTATGATTGCATATTCATAGGTATGTCATAAATAAGTACAATTAGACAGTTCATTTGAGATGAAACCCATTATAGTTCAAGCACAACCATAAATCCATCATTTTTATTTATTAACATTTATAAATCATGTCCAACAGTTAAAAAGCTTGAAAGAGATGGATTTTTTTTAAAGACTGTTCTGTTGAAGTATCATTACGGTCCATTATTGCTTTCTTATTAGACGTTTTTTTTTCTGGTTTTTTTTTTTTTTTTATTAAAGCTGCAATAAATAAACCATCTTCAGTTTCAATTAAGATTCATGGATAACAATATTGGTATTGAGTAAAGCTGCCCTCATAGATTATTTTCAACCTACCCATACAAGATAAGTCATCGCGAACATAAGACTAAAAACATAGATTAGCTTTTAAAATTTTTAAGGAAAGCAATCAATAGCACCTCTATATAAGAGGTAAGGGAACTTAGGAACTTCAAGGGAATTAGTTTATTGAGGTGTTGTAGGAAGATTATTATGCTTAGGTATTTTGGTTGAAAGAACGGAGTCGAGTGCAGAGGGACTGATTTGGACGAAGTAGAGTAGCAAGTATGGGAGATCAAATTTTCACATTGAAACAAGTGATGAGAAAATGAGGAAGAATAAATTGTACTTAGGTTAATGGACTTGCAACAGGGCGTATGACAAGATTAATTGGAAGCTCTGTGGCAGGTGTTTTGAGTGATATATGGCTGGTTTAGGTGGTAGGCTTTTCTGAATGGAATCAAAATTATGTAGGCGTGTAGTAAGAATAAATTATCGAAGTGAACAGTGGAGTGAGTTTAATTGATAGCTGGGAGTGGAGAAGGGATATGTTAGGTCTCCATTGGTTATTTAAATTGTAACTGCATGAAAATGAAGGAGAGTGTATGGATGATTTGAGATTTTGCTAGAATGCGTTAGGTAGGTGTTAAAAGGGGGGGGGAGTTTGAAAGTAAAATGTAGATAAGAGTTAAGGTGATGGTTGTGGGTGAGGAAGAGTCCGCAGTGTGAAGTCATGTTGGATGGTGGGCAATTGGGAAAAAGTGTCTGAATTTAAATTATTTAGGGTAATGTTGGTGTATGAGAAGGAGACGGATAAATTGCAGGTGTATAGGAAAGTTGTCGACCATGGTAGGAGGTGGCTGGCTGCAATTAAATCCTTGGTGAGATAGAAAAGGATACTAAGCTCATTGATTGCGCCAGCGGTTTTGCATGAGGGTATAATGTTATACCTGTTAATGCATAGTAGTGAAACTATGGTAATGTTAATTAAGAAGTATAGATCTTAGGTGCAATCTCGTTTAAATGGATAGCTCAATTAGGTGTATGTCTTAGGCTATGAGAAGAACTTGACATAAAATGAGAATTTGATGTATAGAGAATGTGTGCGTTGTGAAGAGAGGCGTAATGATGAGAAATACAAACTAGCATGTAATTGAGATGCGTTGGTCATATGGAAATGATGGATGATATTCGGTTGGTTAAGGATGTATAGTGGTTGGTGTGCTGGGAATCGACCGACTGTGAGACCAAGAAAAGTGGATTGAGTCGTAACAGAGTCTGAACTAGAAGAAAAAGGAATGCGAGACAAGTAAGATGCATAACATAGGCAGTGAATGGCTGGGTTTCTATCTCTTCTTTTT